>RJWM01004530.1:0-100702 GCA_004363535.1 Dasyprocta punctata | reverse complement strand
CTAGAAGAGGGATAAAATGTAAATAAAATTAATTGTAAAGAAAGATCTGTGGGAAAGTTTTGAATTTATGAATAAAACAGTTGTACCTTTCTAGATAGCTATTCTGCATTGAAATTGTAAACCAATTAGCAGAGCCTGAGAAAATTTAAGTAAAAATCTGCATCTTTATTAATATATTTCTTACAGTTGCAATATTTAATGTTGCATTTAGAAAATAAGAAAATTTATAATTTTAATAATGAATTCTGATACACATTACACCGATTGTGGTTAATTCCAACAGAATTAGCTTTGTAAGACCTCGTCCTTTAAGAATGAATAATCTAAAGTTTGGATGTGTAAGATCTTAAAAACCACTCCTAATGTAACTAGCAGGTGACTGTTCTCCCCATAGGTGACATGTGGGCCAGAAAGATTCCATTACATCTAAATATTGTATTTCTCAACAAATCCTATGAAAATAAAATACCTTAGCTCAAGCAGTTCATCAAATATTTGTCATTATGCCATGTTTGGATTAATTGACTAAAAGATTTATACAAAGATTTGGATTCTGATAAATGACTTCTACTACTGAGACTGTAATTTTTCTAGTTTCTATTTTTAAATTTCCCTTAGTAAATTTTCCCTTAGTTTTCTAGAATTATTCTTAGAAAACTTAGTTATATTTCCTCCATTTTACACTTAAAGAACTGGAAAAAGTCAATATTTAGTTAAAAACATGCAGTAATTTTACTTTTAAAAAATTTCATAATGCAGCATGTTTGTTGACTCACTAAACCAGGTTAAAGAAAAAGACTTTATTCAGGTGTTATTCTATGTTTCGCTAAAGAGAAACAGGAGGATGTTCTTTATCAAATGTATATCATAACACAGATTTAAACTACTCATTATATTCTGAACAGTTTCTCCTCCAAAAAATGTTACTTTAAAATTATTATATGATAGAAATCTATTTCCATAGATTAACAAAGATAAAGTAAGAAAGTTTTCCTCCAACCAAATGTTCAAATCTTCACTTTTGGGATATTTTCCACTTACATTTACCTATTTGCAGAAAATTGAATGACTTATGGTTTCAAAAATACCTACGACAAATGGAAGTCTGTTTAGAGTTGGGAATACATAATCTGTGATATTATTAGGTAAAAGTAGAAAACTATGATTTGCTTTAAGCAGTATTAATGAATACATTACATATAACCTTGAAATGACACCTTTCCAACCGTTGATAATCCAGGTCGAAACCATTGAGTTTCTAGGAAAGACATGACGCAACTGTACTACACTTCTCAGGATTATTCCTTTTGGACTTCATTTATGAGCAGCCTCACTCCTGCATTAATTATAAAATGGTACTGGAAATCAATAAAACTGAGGACGAATTGATACAATCACCCATTTGCAGAATGGTTTTCAACAATTTATGTACCATTAATAATACAGTAGTTTTGGAACTTACGTTTTTTAATCCATAAGAGCTTTAACTAGATAATTTTGGATTGAAGTCAATTTAGGTATTTTCTAAATTTCCCTCTGAAACTCCAATTAAATACACCACTCTTCCTGGTTTCCTGTCTTAAAACTGGTTTTTAGTGTTGCTGGAAGCAGGGAAACAGCTGCAGCATTCCAGCCGCGAAGTTCATGCTTTTTAGCCATGAGTGAAGCACAGAGGAGCAAAGAGTTAAATTTCTTCTGGAAAAATACACATAGAGTAGATATTGAAAAATAAGCTTAGTTTCCAAAAATTTCAGACATTAATAGTGTATATACACTCACAATTATACAATACTTTATAAGAGGTGGTTAAGTAGACAAGCAAGCAAATCACACAACACAGCATGAAGAAAGAAATATTTATGCATAAAAAAACTGAGAAACACACTAAATTTAGCATACAGATTCAGAAACTTTGCATATTTTGTACAAGTTATTATAGCTATCATTGTAGAATTTTATAGCTCTACCTACCAAACTATTTTATTCTATCTATATATATAATTTCTATTTTTAACATTTTTACCACATATTTACCAACTAAAGATCTTTTTTTTTTCAAAATTGCACCAGAAAGCAATATAACTCATGTGCTCTATATGTACTGTGAGACTGAAGGGCCATCTGATACTTTCAGCTGACCTTTAATTTGAAGAAAGAATATGCTAGTGTGATAGGTTAAAGTCAAGTCTACCAAGAGAATATACAGCTCTACTTTCAATGCTGTACAATTTTCTCTGTGAAATGCTTTCTAAAAATGAAAAAAAATGAACAAGTAAGGATTGTATCAAAGGTTCTCTTTTTTGGACTTTCTCTCTAGATAGTGAGATCCTTCGAAATGGAGTCTGTGAATCTCGGGGACCTAGTGTATTTCCTAGAATACAGTAGGCACTCAGTATGTGCTTGTTCTTCCTTGATTCCTGGGCACACATAGATAGCTGGAGTTTCACCCTGATGAAGTCTGTTTGCCCTCTGTCCTGGGCTCACCCGCCTTCATGTTAAAACAGTACACAACTTGCTAACTTCCATCCTGGGGTCCCACACTTCTGAATATCCTGAAATCTACAATCTGAGTCTCAGAACCTACTACTCACCAACAGAAGTTCAGACACAGAAAAGCTGAAACTCATACAGTGTTCATTATCGCAGTCTCTTCCACAATCTTGGAAATATAGCAATGCATAGAACCAAGTTTCAGACAAATAATTCTGTCTTATTCTTAATAAGATGCTTTATTAAATTAGGAATTTTACTCTTCCATGCAAATGGACAATATTTTCCTCTAATGATGTGAACAAAGTTATTCACTTTTTAAAAGCTTACATTTAAAAAACTTCATTGCTCTTAAGGTACATTTTGAGACATTGTATACTTTCAAAACTAATTTAATTTTTGAAAATATTTCTATATTATCTCTGTCGATTAGGATATATGGAAATTATAATAATTTTTAGTCCCTATAATACACATTTGTTAATTGTTCTCATTTTTATCTAGTGAAAGACAGAAATGGAGGGGATGGAGGAGACACTGAAGAGCTCCGTGGAGACCAAAGTCCACCTTGGAAATGAGTTCATCCACTGTCATTATCACCAAGACATCTTTAGTAGTGTGTTTCAGCACACCGAGGTATTTAAATATTTTAAGCACATATTATTCATTCAGTCAGGCAAGTTCTGGCAAAAAGAATTAGTTTCTCATCTCAACATTTTTAAGCATTTTTTGGAGCTGGGTGCTCAGGACAGTCTTCCAGCTAATCTTAATCTTCTCTGTTTCCCAGAAAATAAGACCTAGCTAGAACATATTCAGCCTTGGCATGGTCAGCCCATCCTCACCTTACCCACCTTACAGAGCAGCCACCGAGCAGGAGAAGAGTAATGGTAGATGAGGTGAGAGGATAAGCTAACTGGGCTGGCATTTTTTGAGCTATACTTTTCAAGGCTGATTATTTTCTGGCTAGGTCTTATCTCAGTTTTCACAAAATGACCTTCAATAGTATCTAATTTTGCACAGATGAAAATTAATCTGGCCTTAATTTTCCAGTTTTGTGAGCAAGTCTGATCAGCAGTTTTGTGTACCAAATTTAGTAACATTAAGTGTTTTTTAGCTATTCTTAAAAACTGAATCATTCTCAAAGGATGGAAATTCTCCTATTTGAGTATCCTTAAGTGCAAGGTATAAACATGTCTTGGGTTGGATTTAGGACAATTCCAGAAGGGCTTTGATTAGTAGTGGAGTCCGTGACTTGCGCCAACTTCAAAAGCACTTAACTCCAAGAGGCACATAGTGTTCAGATGTATGTATAAGGATATATTTATCCAAAAGTCAGTCATATTAACATAAATATTGATATTTATATAAAATTCTCCACAAATGGAAAATTTGTTCTTTAGCCAAATTAAAGAAACCCAAAGTCATCTTTACTACTAGCTAAGAAGCTGCCAATTATAATGCTCTTAAGGAAAAATATTCCAACATTCTTGTATATGTGTATTTTTATTGAAATAATTTTAGCTGAAACAAATTTCCTCAAAAGATGCCATTAGAAAGATCTTTAAAAGCAACAAAATAATTTTATAATCTTTTTTTTTCCATCAAAACTTCTTTTGTTAAATTTGGGTTATGTCAACATCTGAAGTTGATAAATATTTAATTGACATGTAGTCTCCAGCTTCATAGCTCCATAAAGCTTTCTCTTTGAGATAGCTATTTATATTGTAATGTGTGGTCATCATATTTTGCATAAAATTGCTCTCCTTAGTGTTACATTGGATTTTGCTTATTGCTCAAATGAAGAAAGTTTGACCTACAAACAAATGAAAGAACTGTAGTCAATTTAAAATCTAAGCATCCCCCAAATAATTTCAAAAAAATCAATTGATTCAAATAATCCAATTAGTTTATTGCTTACATTTAACTACAGGGCAAGCACATTTTATATGAGATTTACAAAGAAATTCTGTCATTGTGGAAACAAAGCCATAAAAATATATCATCCTTCAGTCTATTTTTAGCTTTTATTTTCTACTAAAAATTAGGGTAGAATGGACTGGGGATATAACTCAGCAGAACAGCACCTGCCTGACAAGCAAAAGGTTCAATTCCCGGTACCCCCCCAAAAAAAATACAGTATCATTTTCTTTTATTTTTTTTTAGGGAGACAAAGCTCATGCACTAAATATGAAATTTTACCCTAAATACCCATTTATAGTTTCTTTCATATTCTCATTTATACTTTCTGCTATATGCATCACACTTTTGTTAAGGTCAGGTGAATGACACAAAAATTTGGCAAATGATACTGATTCAAAAGCATCAAAAAAACACACAGTTTTGTGGACCCCTGTTACAAGATCTCTGATAAGCAAATTTTGCTTCATGAAATATCTTTTTAAAGTAGTTTTAATTTATAATTTTCTTATACTAAACTGGAAACACTTGAGGCATCCTAGAAAAATATTATCATTTCTTAGAGATTAGAAAGTTAATATAAAAAAACTAAAAATGTCCATTGGAGAAAACTGATAATCAGCAAATAAGTTTTTGCATTTACTCTGGGAAATATCATGAGGCATATAGCAGAATTAATGTAGAGGAGCTCAATTTTTCTCTTCCTTTAAATATAACCTTTTATTTTAGTTAAGACTAATATAACATTAAAAGTATAATTTTTGAAAGTCTCTATAGTTATTAAGATATTGGAATGGACAGTGAAAAATTAAAATTAGATATATTTTATTAAACTTAGAATACTTTGGGAGAACTAATGGAATTAAAATATGCAAAATATACTGAGAAATTTAAAACCAATGTCTCCTAAAATTTTGCATATTTATATGCTTGCAAATAGTAGTATTTCCAAAACATGACATTTTTTTCTTAGGACAGTAGTATGTATACACTGGTTGAAAGAGCTTGGAGAGGGGAAGACATATTATTTAAAGTTCCAAATTTGATGAAACTACATAATCTTGAGTCTTTGCGATTATTCCAAGTGGGACAGAATGTTTCTATTTTTAGAAAGATGTGATTGAATGAAGTTTAATGATTTGCTTAAGCCAACCTATTTTCATGCTTTTGTACATGTGCCATAGAATATTTACTCAGGTTTCATTCTTTGTTTTTTATATTTTTAGGGATTTTAAAATCCTTAAACATGTAACAGAGCTATTTTAAAGGAATTTTCTGCAGGAATAAAACTGAACTTGGAGGCTGTCTAAGTTGTCTTAGTTTATGATTCTATAGTTTGCTTTGGGATTCTCAAGAGACTGAGCAGGTAGTTGAAACAAAACCTAGCAAACACAAGGAAAGACTTCAGAATTTGAATTACAAATTTCCAGATAGATAGGAACACCAATTTTTTTTTCTTAGTTTCAGAAGCAAATTTGGAAACTCAAATACTCCTCTTACACTGCTCATTTAGAATTTCACATCAAAGCCCAAATACAAATGCATATTTTCTGAAATTCCAACCTAGTGTAAAACTGCCCTTGCTTAAATATTTTTCTTAGCAAAGTGAAGCAAGAATGGAAGAAAGAAAGTAACAAGAAGAAAAAAGGGAAGGAAGAAAGGGAGGGAGGACACAGGGTGGGAGTGATGGAAAGAAAAGAGATTTATAAAATGGGCACGGTGCCACTGTCACAGATGGGTAGAGTTACAGGCAGTCAGGAGAGATCCGTAAGCATCAAGGGGGATAAGCGCCAAAAGCAATCTTGATTTGGAGTCTCCTAAATTTTTATATTTCCTGAGATTCAATTCTAGTATTAGACGAGAGGATATTATTTCTCTTGCATTGAAGTGCATTTATAGAGTGGAGTGTTTTTTATGTTCTTTAATCTCAACAATGACCTTTTTGAGATTCTATATCTAACCTGGTTTAGAATCAACTCTTGAATTATTCTATTACTGTAGAATTTTATATTTTTCCAACTGGATTATATGTATACATATATATCCATTTTGAATACATATATATACATATATATATATATATATATATATATATTACTTTGCTTTCCTTTGTGAAACAAAATTATGCAAATTCATTGTTTAATTTTAGAGGATATTAATATGAGGAGTAGATACTCAATGAGCACAGTTTACTTACACTTTAGACAGACACTACTTTGAACATAGATTACTAGCTAAAAATGAGTATAGATTGAGATTATTTTTCATTTAGTTAAAAACATAAATACACATATTCTCTGATAAAAATAGTAAGTAACTAACATTAACAATTTTCTCACAAATGCAGAAAATATTTAAATTAATTCTACTTATTATATGGAATATTCTACGATTTTATTTCAAGTGAAAGTATATTACTACTTACATTTACAATTCTTCGCATTTTTATCATCCTAAATTGCTTTATTCATAAAACAGGAAAAGGAGATAGAAAATGTAAGTGACTTACCTAAAATTCAATAAAAATTTAAAGAGAGCCAGGGGCTAATACATATTCCAGCATTTTCTTCCTTCCTTCCTTCCTTTCTTCCTTCCTTTCTTCCTTCCTTCCTTCTCTCTCCTTCCCTCCCTCCTTTCTTTCCTTTCTTTCTTTCTTTCTTTCTTTCTTTCTTTCTTTCTTTCTTTCTTTCTTTCTTTCTTTCTTTCTTTCTTTTTCTTCCTTCCTTCCTTTCTTTTTTTTTCTCTTTGAGACAAGGTTTTACTGTGCAGTTCAGACTGGCCTTGAACTCATTTTGTAGTTCAGGCTGGCCTTGAACTCACAGAGATTCTTTTACTTCAACATTCCAAGTGTTGGAATAATAAGCATGCAGCACTATGCCCAGCATACAGCACCGTTTCAAATGTTCAATTCCTCCTCTTTCAGGGGCTCACCAAAGTTTCTGGATCAGTTGAAAAGTTACTTTCCAACTTTCAAGACTGTGATTACTGCTCTACATCTTACTCCTTTTTAAAATTCATCTAATCAGTTAACCTTTATTTTGTTTCAGTTCAGAGTTAACAAGTAGAGTTTAGAATGTTTCATGGTAGCAAGAAAGACTCCTCTTTTGCTTTTCTCTTTTTTTTTTCTTAAATGTTTTGAAGAAACTAAAATTTTGCAATTCTTCAGTCCAGTGTTATCACACTGTTGCTACATGAAAAGCAGCATCTCAGTTCTGCCCTTCCCCCTTTCTCCCAGAGAGCCACAGGCAAATGCATTTGATCCCGAAATGTCATAAAATGTAAATGTCTATTTTTTGTTGTTGTTGTTTTGGGTCTGAAGAGCAAAGATGCTTAATGGATATTTTTTTGTTGTTGTTTTTCTCTGGGACAAAGCGTTAGTTGAATGCTTTATGCTTTGTGATAAATAAAATACTTTTTATCTAGTTCCAAAACCTTGGGGTGTTTTTCTTTCCTTCCTCCCCTGTTTATTCCCACCTCCTGCCTATACCCTCTCTCCTCCTCTTGTCCTTCTACGTCTTCTTTTTCTTCTTTCTTTCTCCCCTTTGCCTCCTCATTCTTCTTTGAAACATTTTTTTTTCAATATTTGAAATGCAGGAGGGTAAATAGACTCAACTAGAGGAGTAATTTTTACCTGCCGAAATAGAAGTTCAATCTAAAATTCGTATTTTCTCACTACCTTTTCATTACTAAATTGACACCCTAAACAAATGCAAGTGCTGTTAGACCATGTGAGACACTGCAGCATATAGATTCTTGGAGTTTTAAAAAGTAAGGCTATTCTAAGATTTTTGAGCACTGGAAAATCAGAATGAAAACAGATTTTCTGAGTCCTTGCCTGGCCAGGTACAAAGCTCATTTCAGAAGTCTGGAATTCTGAAGTCTGCATTTATCATATATGAGAACCCGCTGAACACCCATATCTGCAATGTGGCTTTGTTCTTGTTGCCACCATTGCTAGGAGAATCAATGAACAGCAAAACACAAAAACGAACAAACAAACAAAAACAACCAGTATTTTTATTTTTACATTTTTTTTTGTATATGATTTTTTTGATCAGATAATTTAGATATTTCCCAGGAATAAAATGAGTTTTTGGGTGGCAAAGATTTTTGGGGGCTAGGGGATGGGGTGGGGAGCGTCTATCTTTTTAAACACAGTATTTATTCATCATTAAAAATAATGTCCCTGCATTGTCACATGAACTAAAAAAAAAATGTAATCAGTAAAGGTCAAATACAATATATATTCTTTAGAAACAGAGCACTCATGTTTCACTCTGATAGCCAATAGCAGGACAGCCGCGACTGACCCGTTCTGCTGCCTTTAATTAGCTGCCACGGCCTGAGCCGGCAGTGCTCGGCTACCAGTGTCCATTTTGCCTCTGTGAGGAAATGCAGGGTCAGGGTCCATGGAGGCAGCCCACTTTGCAGGGCTGAGGTTTGGAAAAGCAGTTGTCCCCCGAAGAGGCGGTCCTGGGTAGCTTTGTTTCTTCTAAGGACGGTTCCAGGGCCTGCTTAGCTTTCTACGGGTTCCAGTGACAGCTTTAAGGTGATAGGGCCCAGGACCAAGGCGAGTCATCTGTCTTAGGCTGTGCATTGTCCCCACGCAGGGATTTCTCTCAAGGAGGACCCAGCCCATAAATCAGAGACAGAAAGTCTGTCTCCGAGGACTCCGAGGTGCAGCTGAGAGCGTGAAGGAGCCATTGTCTGCGGCCCTTGGCTGTTAGGAGTGTGTGATTACAAGCTGGAAAAAATGCAGCCCTTGCAGAGCCTCAAGTGCCTGAAATCTACAATGGCGATTAATTAGGGCAGCCAAAATTCAAAGTAGGGGAATAATGAACAAGTTTTCAGAATGAATGGAATTAATTTATAATGTATAGTAGGCAGTCTGCCCGATTGCTGTGCCCTTTGGACAAGCAAAATAATTAAGGGCCTACATATTCTAACTCCATGTGAATTTCTTCAACTCATTTCAATAGCTTTTTTGTGGCATTAAATGTAGTGTATGCTTTTTAACTTGACAAATAAAAATCTGTGAGGTATATTAGAGGCTCACTGACACAAAAATTGAACTATGTAATGAAGTATAAGCGTGAACTCTAGTTTAAAAACCCTCAGACACAGTTCGAGTGTTTTGATAAACAACCTCATCATTCTATGAAAAGAGTTGAGAGAAGAGGTTCTGGTGTCATTTTGAAATAATTGTCATCCTTAACGTGAAATGAGATGATCTGAAAATTTTCTCTTCAAAAATGACATCATATTTACTAAAAACTGAGAGAACAAGCTGGAATGTAGAAAATGATTAGCAGAAAATCTTCATGAATAAGGTGAATAATGAAGCACACTGTTTAATTTTACCGTTTACCCACTTGCTTAGGATTGCATATAAAAACATACGGAATTTGGATCGAGGTTATCAGAAATCATAGATCATTTCCACCAACAGAGAACATTTTACAGAGGTGAGATGACCTAGTTTGTATTTTGGCATGTTTGTGAGATCAAACAATTGCTTAAAAATACACTTATGTGATAATGTTTGGTTATTTTTAAAAATTAAACTATACCCTATAAAATCACAATATAAATGCAGAAAAATATATAATACAGGGCAAAATGTTTCAGTTTCTTTGAGTGTGGCTGCTACATATGATACGCCTTTAAAAACAAAACTATCATTCACCCTTTTTGACCTAATTTGTTTTCTTTCTGTATTTTGCTATTGTTATTATCATTAATCATATAACTGAGGAAGAAAATTTCTCAGTGCTCATTTTTTTTAATTGTTCTCTCTTATAACTTCTAAATGTGAATCAATTCATGGTATATAATAAACAACTCATATCGAGTACTTCACACATTCCAACATTCTGCCAACCTCTCAACGCTTCAGTTTGGTAGACCGTCTTGTTACTAGATTCAAAATCCTTATCAAGTCTTTCCTGAATGGTCTGAATAATTTATTTCATTTTATCTCCTAACTCTCTTTGCCTCGCTTAGTCTGCTTCAGTCACAAGGACTTCCTTGACAGTAAAAGAGTCTGTCAAAAAGAAGAGGTGGCCTCAGGGCCTTTGATCAAGACTTTGTCTGTCTACAATGTTTGACCATTAACGGGATTCATTTTTTGCCCTTCATTCATGTCTCTATTCAAAAGTTTCCTTTTTATAAAGGCATTCCCTCACCACTCACTATAAAAGTGTCCTTATCGTTATTTACTGTCTTACTTTGCTTAAATTGCAAATATCACTGTGACATTATGCTAGATCTTAATGTAGTCATTTATTAAATCAATTACACATATCTCACACATCCCAGGCCTTGTTCTAAAATTTTGGGAAATAGTATAAAATAAAGTAGAATAACTTCTCTGCCCTCATGAAGTTTAAATTTTAGTAACAAAAGTGAAAAATAATAGAAATAAGTTTAACATTAGGTGTATTGGTCTGTTATAAAGACTAAAGATGAGAAAAGAAAAGTAGGAATATGAACTGAAAGTGAAGTTGAAATTCACAGTAAGTAGACAGTGAAAGTGACTTTTCAAAAAAGATTGAAAGTGGAGAGTCACTTAACTCTAACCATCTATAGGAAGAAAATTCTTGGAAGACGGTAGAGCACACAGTAAGGGTCGCAGTGCTAACTCTTTCTGAATATAGGAACTCATTATGTATGGATTAGAAAGCTGGACAGCGAATCAAACAATGATGAAGAAAAAAAGATAAGAACTATTCTGCATGACCTACTTTTACTCTCCAATTTTTAATATTGTGAATTGAACTCAGGGGCATTCTAACATTGGATTACATCCATCCCTAACCCTTTGAATTTTATGTTTTGAGACAAAGTTTGCTAAATTGTTCCAACTGGTCTTGAACTTGGAATTCTTTCACCTTGTCCTCCATTTCCAAAGAAGCTGGGATTACAGACATGCACCACCATGCCAGAATTCAGTCTCAATTGCAAATTTAGACTCAGAAACATGAGCACATTTGTCCCGAATGGTCTGAATCAAAGACTGATGGGAAAAATCACTATAGAAATTGGCAAGAGATCAGTAGTTTGTCTTGGCCCTATCACTTAGGACAGTATGACTCTGAGCAGTAGCTTTTACTGTGTGCCTCGGTTTTTTCAGTTGCAAAGTGAAAATGTTGGGCTAGATATCTTTGAATTTATTTGTAAGTCTTTTTGGGGGGATTTTCAGAGATGCTTACTACATATATACTCTGAATATTAACTCTCTAAAAAACACTTTGGAAAGCTTAACAATGTTTATATTTGAATAGCACTGATTAATCTGAATAATTTTAATTCACTAAAAAGATGCATAGAAATTATCCAAGAATAGAAATCGTAGTATTCCAAGGAGAATGAATTTTTAGGAGAAAGTAACTGGGCATATCAATTCACGTATTAGGGAAGTAGTGTATAAATTTTAGAATGATGTGGTGAGAAAACAAAAGTGGGTAAACAAGGAGGATGTTTAAAGTTGCTGAGTTTATTGAACTCAAAATATGTGAGCCTGGAAATCAGGTAAGAAACGCGAACCGAGTCTGTGAGTTCCAGGATGTATAGACAACTTCTATAGTCACAGAGCTGTATGTTCTCTGTGGTCAGTGATACATCTTAAAATGAAATACAGTGAAAGGAATTAATCAGTTTCTTATCTAAGATACTTTCTATGACCTGAAGCTTTACAAAGGAAAGTGGAGAAAGAACCAATAAAGTTTGAAAAATTATTAGAATACATTTCAAAGGTGTAAAAATAGCAGTGGAAGACTTTCCCTCCCCTCGTCTACCTTCTACCCTGTAGTGGAATATCATAGAGTGTGAAGCATGTGGTCTCTACTCTCATTTTGCTCTTCACAGAGAAGGAAATGACATTAAATAAACATAAAAAGCTTCCTCTGAAAGTCACTTAAGAATACATAAAGTGTAACACTCAGAAGAATATACTAAATCTAACGTGGTTAATTTTAGAATTTACATGACGATGTCAACTGCAGAAAATGAGTGCAGGGTTCCTTGAAGTCATTGGTGCAGTGGTCAAGCAATTAAGGAACAACAAAGACTGCTTATAGAAATGTCCCTCCCCCACACACTAGAGTTTTCCCTTCCTTCTCTCCCTCCATCCTCCTTCTCATTCTTATTTATGTGTTAGAGCAGCCATTTGTGTGCCTATGCCAAAAAGTATTCTTTACAGTCTGTGATTCACCAACTGCTACACAGTAATGCATTTCTAGTGTTTCACGTGTGGGGTAAGACATGTATGATCAGCATTTTAACTAGATATTATGGTTTCCCTCAGAATTGTTAGATATGATTAATATGATCAGTAGCAAATTAGTATATCTCCAACTAGGCCATGGAAAAGACTTATTATATGGTTTCCACCAATCACCTACAAAAGAGATAAAATATAGTGGAAATTCATTTCTAAACAGAAGAGTAAAAAAGAAAAAAAGCATAGCACATTCAAAAATGTATACATCTGGAGAGTCTTTGTCCATTTTAGAAAGTTGCACCCACTTTCAAATTTGACATTTTAAATCGACTCATGCAAAATAAATTTAGTTAAATTTAAATAATGCCACACAAAGCCATAGTAAAGTGACATAAATTTATAAATAACTATAAGGCCACCAATCCATTCTGTTTATTTATCTTTTAATACACTATTTAAACATAAAATTTTTTATGTATTATAATAATTGTTTCTGAAAAGCAAAGAATTTATTAACCAATGATTTTATTTTACATACTTATATATGTATAGTATATCTAATTTACATATACCTGTATTATATAAATGCATGTATGCAAGTTTTAAAAATAATATTATAGTCATCTGTTAAGTAGTGAATTTTTTAGAAGTGAATAGTTCACTTATAAGCTGCATTTTTTCCCTCCTGAGCAGGCAGGTTATTTCATGAGCAATGACAACTGTGGAATCCCTCATTGTTTTCTTTATTGACTTTTATTTTTCTTTTCTTAAATTGAGAAAAAGAGTCATATTACTGACTCCATAGAATAATATTTCCTGATAGGAAAAATGCAACTCTTTCAAGATACATAGCTATATCACTGGCCAGTGGCAGATGTTTTTCAAAGATGGTATCTCAGAGGTTGTTGCAGTTTGGAAAACAAATATGCAATTAGTTAACCCATTATAAGGAAAGCCAATTTTTTATTTGAAAGAGAAAAAAGGTAAAAGCAAATAATCATTTACTTTTGGAAAAATATCTGCATTATACTAATATTTAAGAATGTTTCTATGTTTATATTAGTACTTATCTCAAAACCATCAACACAGGTGTATTTTAAATTTTCCTCCAATAAACTCTATTTTGTCTAACTCCGAAAATGTATTAGTGTTATTATTATGTTTTACCAATGAAATATTTTGTCCTTTATTTAATTTAGGAATCACTAAACTGTTCTTTTCGATGCTAGTGAAATCAAAATTTGGAAGAAATAAAATCAACTGGACAAAAAGAAAGTGGGCCAAACAATTCATGTCCCAGAAGCCGGGGACTATGTAAGCCTAAATGACAGCATGGGTCTTCTTGATGGAGATAATATGTACATGAGGCGATCAAAATATACAGCAAATGTTTAAGTAAAACATTTAGCACACTAAAAGATAAATTGCTATGACTCTCTGGAAAAATACTCCTTTCAAACTTGTTTGTCCCATCCTCCTTGTTGGTTTCTGAAGCAGCTCTGTATTGTTCTTACTAGGTGTGATCAAAATTCAGTGAATGCTGCTGCTGAGAGTCATCCAGTTGAAAGGCAGCCCAGTAAAAACATTGTAGTGGATCTTCATCTGCCTTATTCACTTAAACTGGCACAGTAAAACTTCTGGCTCTTCCTCGAAGTCAAAATGACCATGAAAAGTAAATATTTTGAATCAAATGAAGAGAGCAAGGCAGCCATGACAGTGAAACTGAAGACACTTAAGCAAGAGGACTTCCAGAGATATTTAAGAAAATAGTAAGAATGATGGCATAAGTGTGCTCAAAGTGAGAGTATGTTTTGAGAGTGATTAATGGCAATGTGTCTTTTACTGCAACACATTTTTAAAAAACTTAAACATTCACTATATTTTTCTATTGTACTGCCTCCATGCCTCTCTAGGTAGAAGGGAAGTCCAGTAGTTACAGATGTGATAAAGACACTTGCAATAAAGAAGTTGCAATATCTATTTTCTTAATAGGCCCCTAAGAAGGTTATAGGCCTGGATTTTTATTGTAAAAAGAGTTTCCTGCATATTTATGAATTATTTATAACATAAATTATTCATTATTACTTAAATTATTTAAAATTTACTGTGTCTCCTTCTTTTAATTTGAAAAGAGATTACAATGAAAAGGAAAAGATATTTTGATGAACTGGCTAGGGATTGAAATTTTCAGGCCATCGGAAGAGAAAGGTATATTCCTGACACTTGTGCTTTCTCATTTACATATTAGTGTGTGGAAATGATAGTTCAGTTCTTTGACAGGGAACTGGATTAACCCAAAGGGTAATGAGTAGTTACCTGTTGGGGACTTCTCTCTGCAAGTTCATGGACTAGTGACATTTCTATTTACGAAAATTCAAAGGGAGTTAAATTAAAAACAATTCTGGTGTTAACGACTGAATTTTTTCACAGATGGATAGCTAACACTTTGGAAAATACTGAAGCATGCTATTATCTAGAGTTACTCATAGAAATGAGCTAGGTGGCAAGTGTGAGGGGTCTAGATTTGCCCTATACAATTTGTCCTTCTTCAGGTCAAGACTAGTAGTATTTCTATACAGAATAAAAAATATCTTTAATACTACAAAATACTCCGTGTTGTCTCTCCCTATATCTGAGGAAATTTTTAAGAATAATGCATCTTAAAAGCAATGAAACTAAGGTTCATATGATTAAGAACTGTTTTCAAACAACAAATATAAAATGTGAGGTTCATTCTTCTAAGTATAAGGTACAAGTATAGGGCAAGTCACATACTTAATGTGGTTTTTTTTTTTAACTGTACATTCAGTATGCATGACTTTCCCTTTATCTTTTGGAAAAATGGTATATTAATTTCAGCAGAAACAAAGGTGGCCATTGTTCATAGATTATGGAGGAAAGTATAGATAATCAGAAGACTTGAGTGCTGACTATGACACTTACCAGTTATGAAATCCTAAAAATTTGATTTAACTTCTAAAATAGCCATTCATTAAGTGAAAAGTGGGGAGTGATGACACACTCCCATAATCCCAGCTCTTGGAAAACTGAGGCAACAGGATCACCTCGATTTTAAGGTTAGCCTGTGCTACAAAGAGAGACCCTGTCTTAGAAAATAAACAGAGAGAAAGAGAGAGACTCAGAGACAGAGACAGAGAGAATGCAAATGGGCGTCTGCCAATCCTTTAATCTACTTCATGGTGTTTTGGTTTAGCTTAGGTAAGGGAGGTCAGAATCTATAATGATTAAAATGGGATTGACACGAGGAAAGTGTGAGTTTGAAATTTGACTAACCAAAGGATTATGTCATATTTAACTTTTTGAAATCTCACTTCCTTTACCAAAAATGGGCAAGAAAAGATTGAGTCAAACTGCTTAAAAATGACTGGATATCTATAAATTTTATGTTACATGCATTTTGTCTCAAAAACATAATCTCTCTATCTAGTAATTTTCTACATCTTTCTCTGCTTCTCCTTCGATTTGTAACCATAATCTCCAACTTGGATAATGAGATTTGGTATTTCCAAAAATAATCTTAAAGGTGTATAGGAAGGGGCATAAATTTGGTAACTTTTGCTTTGGCTCTATCTTTTAATTTTAATTTCTATTTCTTAAATTTAGCATAAATATATACAGTCAATATTAAGACAATCAAAATGTTTCTGGTTTTGGTTTCTCTGCTAGGTAATGGATTTGGATAAAATGACTGGCCGATGTTTTACAAAATGACTAAAATGGGTACCCATAAGTAAAACTGACGTTTTTTCATCGAAAAGAACTTGCTTAAATATTAAATATACAAACTTTTATATGTTTTAAGGAAATCCTTGTCTTACTTCATATCATAGTATTCTATTTTTGCACTTACTAGGGCTTTTACGTTGGGTTTTCACATGAATACCTTAACTCATCCACAAACCTTAAAATTCAGGAATTCCTAGTACATACGTTAGAGTATTTCTTGCTTATGTGCACTAAGAGACATATACAAGAATAGCTACACCTAATTGCAAAGAGGTTCATGATTCAAATATCAAGGATAATGAATAAATAAATTGAGAATATTTATATAATAGAATACTATTCAGCATTGAGGTAAATCAAGATATAACCATATGCAACAATGTAGATGTCTCTGAGCAACAAAACATATAATTATATATAAAATAATATTTTTGTAAAGCTCAGAACAAATAAAAGTACCATGGGAAGGCAATCTCAAAGCTCAGATTAATGGCAGAGCCAGGGTGAAAATTCATATAATTGACATGCTATGCACTTCAAGAAGCATCGTTCCTATCAGTTCTAGATGTAAGAGAAGACAGTTGCTTAAATTTGTAAAGGTCACACTTTGTACATTCTGTCAGTGCAGACCGTGATATGAGTAACTTCTGAGGGAGAGAGGTGGAAGGTGGATAGAGGAAAAGTATAGCTGCTTCCTCAAATTTGGTATCTGGGCGTGGTGGTGCAATGTAAACCCAGCAACATAGTAGGCTGATGCAGAAGTATCAAAATTTCATTTCCAGGCCGGGCGACATAGTGCCTTAGCAAAACCATGTTTGAAAAATTTGACATACTAAAAATAATTTAAAGGGATAATGATTATCTTAGTATGAAGGCTCTGGCTTCAATCCCCAACACCACATTAAAAACTGGTGCTGTTGAAGTTCTTAAATTGAGTAGTACGTTTATAAGCGTTCATTACATTTAATATGTTAATTTGTATTTCTCAGGTAATAGACTGCAAGAAATAATTCGAAGATATATTTTAGGGTGGTGAGGCAGAAGAGAAGAAAGTTTCAAAATCAAATCTTTTCCACAGATGAAGAATTTATGCATCTATTCTTTTGCCCCTGAAAATTACTGTTCTTTTTTCCCTTTGTTTCAACAAAAAGGTATGATTTTAATTAATATATTACATTACATGGTTCTATGTAGCTTTATCAAATTTTGTCATTATGAAACTTGTTATTATTTCTTGTCAAATGCCTGTTCAATGTAGAGTAATCCAAATCCTAATTCAATGAGAAAGTGATACATTAAATAATCCCTGTTCTCAACAAATATCTTTCATGTTGCTTTTCTGATGCTTCAGGTAAATGAAAAACATTGAAGCATGTTTGACTTTTCCAGGTTGAGAAAAAATCTTTATTCCTCAAACCTATTATGTGTGTAGTGTTTCCCTTTATTTCTATTCTTCATGTAACACACAGAATATGTGATTTTCCACAGAAAAGTAATAGGAAACCAGACTAAAAGTTGATCAACACATTTAGATATTTAAGAATCCATTAATTTGTAATGGTGAGCTTTATCCAACACAGAAATTGTTTTTGGATATATACAGTCTCAGGTGAAGCTATCTGACACAGTGTCATATTCATTTATAAAGAATCTCTGATGGGTGTGTTACCATCACATCCTCAACAAGCACATGGCACCTCAACCTTAGAATGCAGGTGATACAAAAATTCATTATCTTTTAAAAATATTCAAATCTGTCATTGGAAAATTTATGAAGTCCATGTTATATTTTGAAGCCTGAAAGACAAATTTAACTATCAGTAACTAATGTAATATATACTCCAAAAAAACAAATGCATTTTGGGTTTTAAACATCTATGTTAACTATTTCTCGATGTCCGCCTACTTGCCTGTTTGTTTCTCTCTCTCTTTCTCTCTTTCTCTCTCTCTCTCTCTCCATATATATATATATATATATATATATATATATATATATATATATGTGTGTGTGTGTGTGTGTGTGTGTGTATGTATGTATTTAACATCTGAATATCATGAAAGCATAAATGATTATATATTCTGCTTATATATTTCTTGGATCAAAACTCATTGCTTGTATAGAAAATGCAACACCTTATTTTTATATCTGCAGGAATATTTAGGGAAATGCTAGTTTCCAGGAAGTTTTTATTGTTGTCAGTATAATAAACATTATGTTAAAAGGACACACAAAAATTAAATATCGTTTCTTTCGTCACATTTGAAACATGCCATCTGTATTGTGTGCTCTACTGGAAAGCAGAAAGCATTGCCTTTACTTTAGGTAAATGAGTCATTCTACTATAAATCAATTTAATGGAAAATACTTTGTTTTGAGAATAGGATAAACTGCAATTCTATGATAGAAACACATTCTTAATTTCTTGTAGTATGTGTCTATAATATATCATATGCCACATGGCACGTTAGATAGATGAATTCCCTAAAAACAAAAATGCAGAAGGAGTGTACTGCAGGAATAAAAAGACAGAAAAACTCTATAAATTGGTTAATTTAAAATAATAGAAACCAAAGTATACATTTTTGTCCATCTTATATCAGTCAACTCATAAACCTCACTTAAAATATAATTTTCTCAGTTCTTCTAGCAAAAGAGAAAAATGAGAGCAAGTACAGTATAGGAATACTTGTACGTGAGACACACTGACAGATTATAACATGGTGTCCCATCAGATGACGTGGTGTTTTGACTGCGTTGGCTACAGAGGGCTATAATTTAAATGCCATTAAAGACACATAAGCTTTAGCATGGAGACAGGAACATTGAAATCTTTTGGTCTGTAGTCACAATGCAGATAAAATTGTTCCTTTGATCTTGCAATGCCAAAGCCTGCTGTCCAGAAGGGAAATGTCTTTGTGTTCCTCTCTTAAACTAAGACAGATTTCGTTTTCCATCTAAGGCATTTTTTTAAACACCACATAAAAAATAAAACACATTTTATCAAGCAGAGCTTAGTTTTCCTCTATTGTTATTTTTGGTTACATTGCATAGTGCAGAAAACAATGTGCCCAAAATATGCCCTTCTGGTTTACAGTGAGTTGATTCGAATGTCTTGATATAGATCACTTAGTAGCATTTGCACACTGGGAATTAAGAGGATTGTACTTTTCTTTTTAGTTTTATACATTTGTCTTTTGAAACAATTTGGAGGTATTTTGCTTATAAAACTAAGCAGAACATAAATACGTTTGACTTGTAGGGAGATGCCCTAGCTGATAGTTTGCAGTGAGTTATATGCTATATACTCTTTGCAAGTCATACTGAATACAAGTAGAATTTCTAATTTGCTGACAAATTTGGGAAATATTAACATTTTTTGGTTTTAGCTTTTTAATTTAAAAGTGTACGGCACTTACCACCACAGGAGAGTTTTATAGTAGATTCATTATGTCTTATTTATTTGGAAAACCTTACAAAAAGAACCAGGCATTGTGATTTGCACAGCACTGGTGGCTCATTATGTATGATCCTATTAACCTTATGCCAAAATGTATTATTTTTGGATGATAGTATATTTACAAATCCAGAATCTCATATACTTTGGACATCTGCATAGTGGTTATCTCTTGTATTAAAAATAATGAGCCATAGTCTTTTTAAAATATAAATACTGAGTTAAGATTTTTTGTCGATTTAGCTTAATATTAAAAATATCATTTGCGTATTTATTTATTCTTATTATATGTAAGAATTATTTCTATTTTCTTTTAAGATTCGGAGATGATTGCATGCAGTATGTATAGTGCTCAATAATAATGCTCCCAGTCTGTCAAAATTTATGTTATCAAGTGGGAAAATCTTGCTAGTAGACTTTACTAAGTTAGGTTTGGATAGCTTAAGGACACACTGTCTAAGGCATAAATCATCTATTTTTCCCTCGCTTGTCTTTTTGGTATTTTACTAGATCTTGGCATAACAAAGTTCTAAAAGTCAACTTTTTGACTGAGAGGTCTTTGACAAATTGAGGGTGATTTAAAGTGTGAAAAAACAGAGAATAAAAGCTTAGTAAATAGTATTTCTCATACAAATCATGTGCAAAGGAAAACAATTCAAATTCATTGGGCATTTTTAGAAAATATTCACCACCAAGCAAACCAACAAAATGAAATCTAGAACCTGTAGTTGATTTCTTCATTAACCTGATTGTCTCAATACTTGAGAGTGGTTTGTGTTCAACTGAAACAGTGGCTTCTTTTGCTTTTTGTTTCAGAATTAGGGCTAATGGAAATGCTTCTGTTAAGTCTTTGACTGGTGTTTATTGTTACCCAGTTATAACCTGCTTGTTATAAACAGAGGCCTTGAGTGTAGCCACACTGAGAGAAGAGTATCAGCATGTTTTGAGCTCAGTGCATATGCTTGAAGATGAAAATCCTAATCGTGGAATGATGTGCCCATTTTTTTGTGCATAACTGAATAGCTTGCCATTAAAAAGCATATTGCTGACATTCTAACTGGAGCCCTCAAAACATCAAGGACATGAAAAAGACCCTCATACTAAAACAATCCCGCTTTATTGATTCTGAAAATAATTTATCTGTCTATGAATGCCCAGGAACCATGCATCATTGACAGAGAATAAGTTGATGAAAAGTATGTTATAGTTAAGATAAGAAAGGCAACAGTGTGAAGGGCAATGTAAACAATCCTGGAGAGTGTTTTGCATATTTTGTATCTGATTTTGAAATGGCTTTTTAAAAATTCATATCTGCATCTTTCTGGAATCCATAATTGTTCATGATTACAAGTATCATTCCCAGGCAGACTGCCTAGTGAGATTTTTCTGAAGCAGTAAAGATACACAAACCAATCTCTATCTAAACAAATATTTCTTTTATCGCCCTCAGTATATAATGGGAAATTAAGATAGGAGGAAAATCCACAATATCTTCTGGTGTCATAGGAATAGTTAGGTAAAACTGACAAAATGCTGAAGTGTAAGAAAAATCTGTCTGTTGAAAATATTACAAATTTCTCTAACCAGAAGCATTTTAGAATCAATGAATAAACAGCATAAGCTTTTTAAATTATTTGACATTTGTTGAGAGAGAGAGAGAGAGAGAAAGAGACAGAGAGAGAGAGAGAGAATGAGAATATTGAGGTTTAATTATTCTGAGTGTAAAATTTAAAAGAAGTAACTCAGCAAAGAAAGATAGTAAATTAAATAGTAAATTGGGGAAAAGAAAATATTCAAAAACAAATATTGCCATATTATAGAGGAGATGTAGCCAAGAAGGAAAATAAAAATAAAAACTAAAGTTTGTAAATAAATAAAAATTGCATGCAATTGTATTTTTGCAGAATGGTGGTATGATGCTGCAAGTCTCAGTCTGTTTTCTGGAGCAAAATAGTTTACATTCTAGGAAATCATTTGCAATAATTTTGACTAACAGAATAATTGTAGGGCATTACTAAAATCCATTTTATTCTTAATCTGATGAAAAGAAAACACTAATGCTCTTAAAATGAGGATAATAGCTATTTATAGCTATTTCAAACACAAATTTAATGATCACTCCATCAGTATTCTTTTTTAAAGAAAAAAGCAATCTACGTAAACAATTTATAAATTTTATTTGTTCAAAATAACAAAAATAGCCTCAGACATTGAGTGGAGTCAAAATACAACTGTGACTGCCCAGAACTTAACAGTTCTGTACTTCCTTAGAAGTCTCTTGATTTCTACAAAATTGACAGGTATCTCAAAATTGCTCTGTTAACTGATGTGCTATGTGAGCAATTACAAAGCATAATGATTCTTCCAGTGCTGTATAACTTAAAGTAACCAATATTCTTTCAGCAATACAAATAGGAGCATTTTTAGGGGGAAGCCACCCTCTATCTTGATCATTTGAGACAAGGAGGTAAAAAATGGAGTTATCAAATAAAACATGAAGAGTATGATAAATATGAGCAGAATGAAAATTAAATCTCTAATTTACATTATATTTAAAATGGTTATAGTGAGAATATGACCACAATATAGAATTATGCATTATTAAGAGAAGACAGTGTCTAAAGCTATAAATGGTTCAAACTGTAACACATTATGTATTTGTGTGAAGTTCCAAAATGCAGTTAGTAATCAAATACTGTGTTTTCTGAGCTGCCACAAAACATCAAAACAATTAGGGCTCTTTGGAACCTGTACTTAACTTCCTGCCATGAAATAGGAATCACAGCTGTTACAGTAGCAGTAGGTCTCCAGATGTCAAGGCTGTAAGGATATTGAGGTAATTGCAGGAAGGAAGGGATACAATTTTGTTATCGCAGATCAACCTGCCCATTGAAAACCCTAGATATGGCATTAATGGTAGTGCTTGGATAGCTACATTATGAACTGGAGGTGTTCGTGCTTACCTGTGGAGGTTTGTATATTTGCTTCTATGGAGAAGGAAAGGCCAGACATATTAAAATGCATGTGAAACACAGCATTCGTAATTTCAAAGCAAGATTGTTGGGTTTATAAAGCATCTTCAAGTGTTAAATTGGTGTCAGCATAAGCTTGCTTTATAACATCGAATATTCCAAGAATAAGCTTTAATTTAGGCATTCTAATAATGTAGCTTATCTATTGCTTTGAGAAAATATGAAATGTTTGGATACAGATAAATTAAAGAGCACCTCTTCTTAAGACTATTATTGGATACTAGTGACTGAATAGATGAGATAGGATAATTTCCATTATTCAATCAAAAATAATTTCCCTCTCGACCTCCCTTGTGATAATATTGAAAACAGAAGTTATTAAAAACTCTGTAAGCTTTCACTTAGAAGCTAGAATCAAGGGGGCATAATTCTATATCAGACTTATAAAAATCATGGCATTTTTCATACTTCTCTGTCAAAATCAATATACATTTGCCCATAGATTATTTTGGTATCAGTTCAGCTTGACAATTTCTTTTCTTTTATAAGAATAGGTATTATTTGTTTTACTAAGTATGTAGATAAGTTTAATGTTCTTTGTGAAATAGTAGAATAGTTGGTACCTTGACCAGGTTTGAAAATGTTGTGAGTGTGATTCAATTCAATTCATCATGCCAACCATGAAGAGAGAAACTTCTCATCTTCATATCATTGCCCTATGCTTCTGCTGAGAAAACAAACTTTCATAGTGTTTATGGGTAGTCACTTGAAATCATGGTAAGTAACTGAGTAACAGTCATTTATGTAGCCACAAATCACTTGTGTAGTTCTTATGCAATGTGTCCCCCATTCTGCAGAATTTAGGAGTTACAATTGGAACCTCACACCTGTCTTGTTATAACTGGCATATGACATCTGCCCAAGGGACACTCAATTCTGGACGGTGCCACTCAAATTGCCATCCATACCAAAGGCACCTCATTCATGTGCAAAGTTCTATAGGACCTGTTTTTCTTTTGAGTCCTAGTTAATTTATTTTGCATATTAGATGTCTCCTATAGCATAGTGACATCTTAAATTTAATAGAATCTTGGCAAAATTATACTTGGAAACGTTTAGTTAGAAGGACCTTGCAGTGCATTTAATTAAGAAAACCAGCTGAAGAGTACTTTGAACAGGGAAGAGCACTGAAAGGGAGCAATGATTAATTCTTTGGAGTAGGTAGAATATAGGCAATTTAAAAAAGTAAGAACAAAGTACTAATAAAGTCTTTGTTAGTCTAGGAAATGTTGCTTTGTAATACTCATTGAAAAAGTTAAAACTAATTCAAATCTCTGTTGAGGAGGGGTTTATGTTTTGTTTTTCTTTTAAGATTTCCTAAGTTTCAAGGCATATAAAAAATCTTTCAATAAAGGCAATCCCTCTCAAAAGTCATTATTTTTTGCTGAAAAGCAGATTTGGTCTATTACAAATGAGTAAATCAAAATTCATGTAATTTGTTCACTTATTTATTTCTGTACAGTTTTGCGAAAGGCTGAGGCAGAAGGATTTCAAGTTTGAATCCAGCCTGGGCAATTTAGTGACTTCGGCCATGTCTCAAAACAAAAACAAAACAAAAAACAAAACAAAAAACAAAACAAACAAAGAAAAATGGGGATGCAGCTCACTGTGAAGGCCCTGGGTTCAATCCCCAGTACCACCAAAAATAATGCTATCAAGTCAAGCTAAGAAAGTCTTTGGTTTTGGATCACCTGAGAACTAATCTCAGTTCTTGTCTTCTGAATCAGAAGCTCTGGGCTGGAAGCCCAGCAATCTGTGTTTTAACATCCCTCCAAGTATTTCTGATGCAGCTACACTTTGGGAAACATTGACCTAGAAAATGTATGATAGTTGAAAATACTGGTTTCAGTAACTAAGTGGCAAGAAATAGCTTCATGGTACATCATTAAATGAAATTGTTGTTTCTTCACAGTGTGAATAGATTCAGGATATAAAGTGGTTTTTCACATTTTAAATGCATAACAATGATAAATTCTTATATCACCACTTTCCTTTTATTTCCCATCATACTAATTATTGCCAAGCAAATTCTCTGTAACTAAAAAGTTGGACATACAGAAACATCATTACCCTAATTTTTTCATAAGGAAAAAAATCTGCAATGGAACAGTGCCATTTTATGATATATTTACTAAAAGTTTGAGCTATAAACCCTCCCAAGTTTTAGGTCTAAATCTTGACACTACAGATTCATGGCAATATGTTCAGTGATACTACAATTAATGTGCAAAAGGAATTGAACATATATCTATTCTTAGGGTCTTTCAAAAAGAAACTTGTTATCTCATTCCTGGATCCAGAAAATTTATTAAGACCTCAAATCTCAAAAATATAATAAAGTGAAACACAGAACATTTAATTTTGTGTCATGTTATTTCACATCAATATATTTCTGCCAAAACACAGACACAGACGCAGACACACACACACACACACACACACACACACACACACACAGGTATATCAAGTTAATACCTTCCCTATTATCTTATTGCTCATTTAAAAATATTGATAGTACATGAATATCAGTCCATTTCAATGATAAATAATAATCTCCAAGGTTCTCTTCAAGATTTTTCTTTTACTCCCAATATTCATGTGCCATCCAAGAAAACTGTGACTTAACACATGAACAAAATCAAACAAGAGTCACTTTTCTGCTAAAATCAGTTCTATGTGAAATTATTCTAATAGGATCTTATTTTATTTTCTGCAGCAAAAATTCCTCTGGAAAAATATTATTACATTTAGCTATAATGTATAGGCAAAAAATTTCATATCCAATCAAAAGCAAATGGTTTCTTTGATATAGCTGGTTAATATTATAAGTTTTCGAATAGAGGCACAGCTTCCACATCTCTTAGAATGGTTGTGGTATGCAATAAATGAGTCAAAAATAAATATGCCATTGAAAATATAGCTTTATATATCCTGTAAAATAGTTTTAATATTCTGAAGAAATATTTGCATTATAGAACTGTTCTCCAATTAGTACATAAATTCTCATTCCTACTAAATTACTTCAAGGAACCATCATAACACATATTACACACAGATAAAATACTAAAAATATGTCTGGGCAGCTTGTTCTCAAACAGGGGGGATTTTGTTTTCTAGAGGGTATTTGACAATGTCTGAGTATCAACATGGTAGGGTTAGGTGCCACTGGCACCTGGTACACAGAGGCTAAAGATGGCAATGAAAACCCCTCAGTGCATAAGAAATCTGCATCACAAGGAATTACTGGGTTAAAATAAAGAAGAATGCCACTGTTGAGGAAATCTGACTACAGGAAAATAAAAGTCATTGGCCATAGATCCTACAGTTTCTGTGTTATCCACTTGGGAAGTTTAGGCCCTCAGTCATAGCTGTGTAGTCTTTTTCTATTCTCAAAATCTCTACTTTGACTGCAGTTCTGAAGCCTGGAAAGTTTTTCTTCTCAGTGTGGAAAGCAGCACTAATTATTGTAGACCAGAATCAAATCTCCATTTATACACCACCATTTTTGCAATGGCATTTTGAGTTATGTGGCACACTGCCTCGTGTGAATGTTCAGCTTTGTTAATCAGCTTCTTTTTCTGAAAACAAGTAATTACATGTTGTTTACTTGAAATAAGACTGCATCTTATAAAAAGTAGTCACTTCACTCTATGTAACTGCTCCTCCTAATAAGGCTTTTACTTATATTTTATTTCTTTCTAAATTTTCTTAATGACTGAGAATTAGTAGACAAGATACTAAAGCACAGCCCAATATCCAAACAAAATATATTTTTATCAATATAATATATGTATACATATACATAATTAAATAAACCTTTTAAAAACTCCTAGACTAGTTCTGGAAATAGCTTCTTATATATATGATACGATTATTTTTAATGAACCAAAATAACAGTTTTAAGGCTTCCCTAGCTAAAGAGGCCACTGAAAATGTAGTATAATTTTTCAACATAAAATTAACAACAATGTTTCTTGGCATTTATAATTAATTTTGCAATTTAAAAATAATAGATTGGAAATAATGATTTTTGTACAATAATACTTGAATTTTCATTGAGTTAGATTCTTTAGCGCTACTTGTAGATTATAGCTAGGCAGGTGATACACAGTCAAACTTTCTGTCCTTGAAACTTCTAGGAGTACAAATTTGTTATGTAACATAATTATTTCTGCAACACTTGATCATGCATACTTTTACTAAAAATACAGATACCATTATACAGTTTTAAACTCCAGTATAAAACATAGATCTCTTCATGTTAACATTAAGACCACAAATATCAAACCCAACTGGCACACGTTAGTCCACAGAATGATCAAGAGGGTAGGGAATACCAAGTTTGCCTTCATTTGTACTGATTATCCTTTACTCATTTGACTAAAGGAATCTGAATTCATTATAGTATTATGGTACCTAAGATTTTTATATCATTTAAAATAAGACAATCATGGAGATAAGGTATATCTTAATGTATTTACCTAAATTGAAATCCCTGAAACACAAATAAACGACTATAAGCCAGCTCAAACTTATCGTTTTATTTTTGAAAGTTATAATACTTTTATTTAATTTGTTTGCGACCTCAGCGATTTGAGACATTTATCCTGAATAAGTAGAAAGGAGTATTTGACTGAGGAAACCAAGACTCATGCGTTAGTGTTTCATCAAAATGTTCATTTCTAACTAAAGAAATGGCTATCTTTTAAATACTTAGATCAAAACATACTTAGAACTAAAAAGATTTGATTTTTAAAATACAACATAAGATGTGCATCACTAACTATAAAAAATGCAGCAAGATTTTGGAGGAAGGGTATCCTATTTTTCTAATTTACAAAAATATTCATTTCCAGTAGCATCACCACATACATTTTTGTGGGGTGTTTAAAATATTAATCTAAGTGAATATTTCTTATCAAAAATAATTTGATTTTCCTAGAAAAATTAGAAATATATTTAAGGAGTATATTTAAAATTTTGAAAAATTTGATTGACATAAATGCTTATTGCTATTTTTAATATCTTGGATTTAAAAATAATTATGTCTACCATATCTTCAAGGACAAACTACGTTTTCTGTAGAATATACTAACTACCTTAAATGAAAGTTTATAGCTGATGACATGCAATAAATATCTCCATACTCCAGCCAGTTCTATTGGAATTCTGGCAATTTTTATGGGAATACTCAGAAATCAGAAAATAAGATATTTTCTACTTTTTTAATTGTACAATAGTAATAATAAGGAAACAAGTTTTGAATTTCTGGTAGAGCTTATGAAATAGCTTACCTTCTTTTCTTCTGGGGAAATCTCTTTGTTCTGGTTAAAAATACAGGACTGTGAGTAGTAAATAATTAGAATCAAATAAAGTCAAATGAGAATTGTATGTGAATACAAAATATAATATTCATTTATGTACATAATTTGGAAGTATGTTATACATATACAGAAGTCAGACAATACATTGACAATTAAAGTAAGTTTTATTGTAAGTAATATTCTCAGGCAGTTTAATACATATTATTGCTTATTTTGGATGGTAGATACAGATAAACTTAGATTTTTCCTCAGAAATTTCCCAAGTGTGTTTCTGAGAAAATATTTTTCAAATTTATCTTCTGAGAAAATATTTTCTTTTTATAAATAAATGCAAAACTATAATCAAGCTAATGTCACTTATATATAGGTTAAATGACTTTATGACAAACTGCTTTCTAGATTTCATCATCTTCATGTGAATATGAGAACTTGGTGTTTCTATCAGCTCTAAAATTCTGTTAATTTCAATTAAATGAAAAGGGTAAGACTAAATCACGAATTGAATCTCCTAAACTCATAGTGAATATATAAGCTACATTATAGTAGCATTCTGCCACTACTAAAATTCACATTTCAAATTAATCCATTTACAAACATAGCTGTGCGACAGTGACATGGTCTTCTTTCCAAACATGCCATTTGTTTTCTAGGGGCGCCAAGCAAATATCAGTAGTTAGAGGCCATGCAACTAATATTTGTTTGTTCGTTCTTTGTTTTAAAGATAAGGGAATGAGAGGGAGGAAAGTGAAATATGAAATTGTCAAAGACAAGGATAGTATTAATGGGAAGTAGGGACACACATATAGGGAGAGTAAAACATACCTAAGAAGGGGCCAAAATGTGACCACCCTGCCATGTTTTCGAAACTGGGAGCTTGACTGACTGCAGGTTGAGAAGTGTCCTCTCCCAGACGCTGAACTCAAATTGCCATATCTTTAATTGCCTGACAGCTGATGTAGCTACCACCACAGAGACAGAAATTATAGCTTTCAACCTTTCATTTTATTCCTCTTACCTATAATCCACTAGTTCCAGTCTGTCTGACCATTTGAGAAAGTTTTTTTTCTGTCTTCTTTCTTTCTTTTCTTTCTTTCTTTCCTTCTTTTTTTTTTTTTTTATTAGTGCAGCTTCAGGGAAACACTCAATGTACCTTACACAGAGAACTGTAACAGTAGACAGTCCTGCAAATTCTTGATGAGAAAAAAAAAAAGGTATCCTGCTGGGAGCACTGGGAACATAAAATGGCACACAGGGCACACAATAATGATTCTCATAATTGAGATTGTCATGTGTCTTATTAAAAGCCATGATTTACCTGGAGGTCATTCTTGAAAAAAATGCTAAGATGCTTTACAGATGTTACATAAGGATGTTTCTCAAAGCCTGACTGATCTATTTTCATATGTATGTTGTTTGGTTAGGTCCTTCAAAAGGTTTCAAGATTTACTTTTATATTTAAGAAGAGTGAAGATGAAAGGTATTATTTGAATACAACATTGCATTCAGTGGCACCAAGATGCTTATTATAACTGCCCTGATGAGACAGTCGACGCGTCTCATGGATGCCATTCTCCTCTAATGTGTATTTAGGTGCTCTGTCTGGTGGTTTGCCTGAGTGATGTGGCATACATTTGATGAAAGGACAGTGAACAACATCAATTATAAAAGACATCTGCTAATGAGAGGAAGAAAAAGAAGAAAGGAGAGAAAGAGAGAGAGACTAAGGGGAAAAAAAAGGAAGAAATTCTCTGACACAGAAAGAACAAAGCATTTCAAATGAACTCAAAGAAATGAGGTGCCTTCATCACATCTTAATTTTAGGGTTCAACTCACCGAGCTCTCTGCTCTCCTTTGGAGACATTCATGTTTCTTCAATTTCTGTGGAACTATTATTCAAATTGCCTTCAGTTTCCTTCATGAATTTGTTGGTCATTTTGCCAAGATCCCTATGCAAAACAGAAAAAGATATTATGTGAAACTCAAGCCACATTAAGCAAATTAACTAAAATTGATTTTTATCCTTTCATAGGGTTGTTTTTGAGGCCAGCAATCCAATTGATCTGTTAATTTTTGGCATCTTAGATCTTTCCTTTTTTTAGCTCCAGAAAGTATTGTTTGAGGTTTTTCCTGCATAAGTAAGCATAGCCAAATAATAACCAGGGACCTCTGAACAGGGTTACTAAGAATCTTGGCTACCTTGAGCACACTAATTAATTATAAAAACTAGTTTTTCTCTGTATGTATTTTCCATAAGTAAAGACATTTTAAAATATTAAGTAATACTAGCTCAATTATTAATAGAATCTAAATTTTATTCTTATACATTTTAAGTGTATTAGTTTTGTTTTATTTTCTAATTCCCCAAAGGGACTAACTCTATTAATACTGTGTCACACTTATATCATTTTTCTATCTCATGATAATAAATGAATTTTCAAATAAGAAAATATTGAATGTGATTAAGCAATGTGATTTTTTTTTTATCCTTTCAATTAGGTTAAAAGAAGACCAGAAAGTGGGTTTCTTTTCAATATTCAATTAGAAAATCCTGATTTTTTTTAAAGGAAGAAGATAAATGAAAACAAACCATAAGAAACATTGGTTAGAATTTGTAAACTTGAGCAGGGCGTGGTAGCGCAAGCCTGTAATCTCAGCACTCAGGAGGCTGAGGCAGGAGGATCATTGCGAGTTCGAGATCAGCCTGGGCTACAAAGTGAGTTCAAGGCCAGCCTGAACTGCATAGTGAGACCCTGTCTTAAAAAAATAAGGCTGGGGATTTAGCTTAGTGGCCTAAGTGCCTGCCTGGCAGGTGCAAAGTTGTGAGTTCAATCCCTGGTACCAAAAACAAAACAAAACAAAACAAAAACAACAACAAAAAAGAATTTGTAAGTTTGTTGATTCTCTTAGGTTAATCATTATGGATCTCTCTCTAGGAATACATTTCTATTATTTTCACCTCAAAAGATGATTAATGTTTTCTTAGGGCAATATATTTTCTTTCTGTGATACTCAGTATAGGAAGCATGACTAAAAAGTCCTCAAAGACCCTTTTGGCTGAAACTACAAGGAATGTGTGCTAAACAACTTCCCAAGTCTGCCACTGTCTTTCTGGTCTTTTTAGGATGCAGTGCTTTGTAGTGTGAGGAGGGGCATGATGGTAGCTGCATTTTCTGCCTAGAGTTTTACATTCTCTGTTCACTCTGTCTCTCTGTGTTGTATACCCATCCATTTAGTAAATGACTAACAAGGGAAGAGAGAGTTAGTATGCATGAATAAATACATGAGATATTCTTTTAGAAATTTTAAATCAATGCTTGCTTTGAAGACTGATGATGCCTTTGAAGGAGAATATTTCCTGCAACTGACAAAACTCTTCATATTATGGATAGGGATCTGAGGTTGAGAGACTCACTAAGAGTGCAGTATGACTGAATAGTTAAAAAGTCATACTTACAAACTACCAAATAGGTATCCTCTTCTGATAAACAAATGGATGAATGTGTTGAGCCTTTAGATTGAGAATTTTTAGCACCATGAGTAAAATATAAATTTTATTAATCAATACTATAAAGATCATCTTTAAATGCTATATAATAGTCTTCTTAGATGGGAATAGCTAGAATGTAGAATGTAGCCTAACAAGAATATTGTCGTGTAAATTCAAAGTTTGTATAGAATATTTTAAATGTACTAGTGGTCACCTAATATTCTCACTGTCCTCCAAGGTATCTGTCATTGAACTATGAAGTAATTTGTTAATCTTTCTCTCTCTCTCTCTCCCCCTCTCCCTCTACCCCATCTCTCTGTCTCTCTTTCTCTCTCTCTCTTTCTGACATTCCTATTGGCTAAAGAAATTTAAAAATTGCAGGATCTTGGAGGGAAGTGGGAGAGTACAAACTGTGTTCTTGATCTATTTAGTTTGCTATAAAACTTTTTAAAAATTAAAATATCCCCAGTGCAATTTCTTGGTTTGTTACCCCTGACAGTTACTATTAATTATATTTTAACCTGTTAGTGGTCTAACACTCTCTAAAACACAATAAGCCAAGTTTTCTGTGAATATTTAGAAGAGACTGCTAAAGAGTAGAAGGGTGTGCAGGCAGGCCAGAAGAAGAGCAGATCTTCCTTAGTAGCTGGTCTTTGTTTCTCTCCCACTCAGAACCTCTACACCTACACACAGCCCCGCATAAAGTGGGGGGCAACCAGACAGTCCTCACTGTGAGATGCCAGAAGGGACTGTGGAAGCCAAGGCCCTGGGCACACAAGCTGAAACTTGCATGCTTGGCAAAGCTCAGATGCCAAGGTTTACATCTCTAATAACATACTCCCTGCCTCTTTGGTAATGATACCCTGGGGCTGCTGGGAGGGGATTCTTTTTATAGGAAACATACTCATAAGGATTTAATATTATCTTTCTGAACCCTTTGATTCAATAGGGTTTTTAAAAAATTTCCCCTCTTATTTTGTAGACCCTATAATGTGAGCCAACGTTAATTCTTTATGCAACAGCAGTATGTAATCAACATCTTTCTACTGAGCTTGAGATCCTTTCTCCTTTTTAACCATGTGCTTAAAAAAAATAAAATATCTTGCCACCGAATGTCTTTTTTACAGACTGAAAAGACTTAGGTTAAACAACATTTGTTAGGCTTTGATGCAATCAAATGCAATTTCAATCTTCTTGAAATATTCAGCCTTGCCTCTCTTGAAATTGCACATATGTGTCAGCTTTCAATTTTTCTCACTAGTGTTTTACACATGAAATCTATTTTCACTGAGAAAATGGAATCTTTGTGTCTTTGTCTCTAGGCGTGCAGCTTTCAGGCATGTTCTGGCAGGGGCTTTGACTGTCGAGGTACGGGGGGAGGGGCCTGGCAGTCATTTGTCAGATTCCTTGCATCTGTAATTTCTGGCCACTCAGCAGTATCAGAAGGTCTTAGAATGGGGACAGGCGGGTGGGGGAAAGAGCTTGCCACTGATGGAAGCCCAACTCAGAGCCCAATATTAATGATCAAAAGAGAAGGGAGAGTCTGAAAAACTTTTATTGTGCTTTAATGAAAACGATTTTTTGGAAATGGCCAATTTACAAAATTGCTCATGATAACATTTTCAGATCTCAGTTTAGAAAGCCCCTGTCCATATTGTGTTACCAATTTCATTGCTTTTAGCTTGGCAAAGGCTCACAAAACTATTTTAATTTTCCACCAGTGGCTTCTGGTTATTTCTGCTCTTATTTCCTTGTAACAAAACTGACAGGCTAATTAAACATCTGAATTTTTTAAATCTGGATTTTCCTACATAACTATTTTGCTTTTCTTCTAAAACTTCCAGATGTTTTGGCTTCTTTATGATTTTAATACATACAAGTATATTTATTGCTATTTCAGAAAGAGAGAGAGATAGAGAGAGACAAAGAGAGAGAGACAGAGAGAGAGAGAGAGACAGAGAGAACAGAGAGGGGAGAGACAGAGCTAGATGAACTGACCAGATGTTTCAAAAAGTAAAGCCTTCTAATACACCAATAACATAATCAGGTCAGTATTTTTTTCTCTTAATGGACATATTTACATTGTAATACTTCTTATTGTCTTTTAGCACTTTACTATATGAGTTGGTTTTTGCAACTTGTTTTTGTGGGCTGTTAGAGTTCAGATTTCACACTGTGATTTGTTCATTATTCTCAGCAAAAAAACATAAAGTATCCAACTTTGTTATCTCAATGTCCAGTAACCAGTTAGAAGCTGCTGCAATTTGTTGCTTTTATTACCTCTGTCTTTTTTTTTTTTTTTGTGAGAGATAAGAAGTTATAAGCCATGTGAAGAAACAATGTAGTTTAAATTAGTTTCTGGGTTTGGACAAACATAAAAGAATCATCCACATCTTGCCTTGAAGTGTCTGGACAAGACTTAAAAGACTCTCTTATATATTTCAAGAAAACCTGTTTCTCATAATTAATAACAAGAAAGTGAGTAAACAGCTTTTTACTGACAAATGAAGTGAGAGCACTGACATATACCCAGATACACAGGAGCAGAGGCACAGATGGTGAGACTAGGACAGTGATTCCTTTCACACACACTTCTCCAAGACATATTCACGCAAAACTGCAGGGTTAGTAATTTTACATTTTTGATTTTTTAAACCACATTCCTGTAGAGTAAAATCATTTCTCCCACTGTTTAGTATTTACAAGTGCTATCTGGGTATTTGTATGTTTGACATGTAAATGAGAAATCATTTCCCGGAATACAGATTTTCCAGACAAGCAAACATGAAAGGAGATAATATTCTTTAAACCTTATTATGAGATTTGAAAAGTGTATCCTTGTTACATACTTTTTTTGGGGGGGGTACCAAGACTCAAACTCACAACCTCGTGCTTGCCAAGCAGGTACTTATGCTACTGAGCTAAGCCCCCGGCCCCCTTACTGCATACTTTTGAGTGTACATGACAGAATAATTTTGGTATAAAGTTTTTTGGTGAAGTGTAGGAGAAGTTGGGAGATAGTGAGTATATATTCACAGATTCTCAGGCACACTAAATGCAACAGTCATTAATTAGATCACTGGGCAACACGGTCTACTTGTGCTTAAAGCTCAGGACAAAGTTTCCCCCCAGAAGTAATATGCCTTTATCATCTCACTTCATCACAAAGTGCAGATGGTCTGATCTCAGTAATGACCTGAAAACCATAAACCGAAGTGATACATGGTGTCTGTTTACCTTAGAAACTTTAAACAGAATTTAATTTTTAGATTTTTAAAAACTAAATTAGTTGCTTACTTGGTTTTAATGAAATACTTCATCTTTAAGTGACTTTTTAACAAATTACATGTTAAAGCTGATCATTCAAGAATTGTGAAATATTAAACTAAACAAAGGTTTATTTCTGACTTCATAGGATAAACAGAATATTGAATGGTTGAAATTGAAGAAAGGTTTTTGTTTTATGATGTACTATGCTGTAAATTAAAGAATGTACTTTGACTACCTTAATATATATATATGTATATATATATATATATATGTATGTATATACTGTATCACATAGCTAGAATTATGTGCCTTTCTTGTAGGTTCTCAGTAAATCATGACACCAGGAACGTGAGTACAGAGATAGTCTTGTGTGGTGGGGTGGCAGTTTTTGACCATGTGTAACATACATATGTTTAACTGACATAGAACTTGGAAGTGAAATTTATTTTTTAGCCAAATTTTTAGTGGCTATAATTCTAAAGCAAGGAGATGTTACTCAGAATTCATTGAGTCCAATTACAAATAAATCTCAATTATTTGCTATTTTATGTACACATGAATGAAGAGAAGAAAATATGATACATTTTATATTCAGAATCTTGTATTTATTGTGAAAATTGGAATCAACCAAATGAATTTAAAGAAAGAGTTGAGTTGGAAAAATTACCAAAACAGAATTTAGCCTATTGCATGTGAAAATAAAGCATTTGCTAACTGTACAGTTTTAGTAAGTTTGTAGGTGATTAAGAAAGATGTGCAAAACTTTAGTGATTAAATTTAAAACTGTTTACTTGAACTTTTACTAAGTAGAGAATGGACTATATATGCAGCATTGATTATTAGAGGTATAGCTGTTATTAGGAAAATTTGTGAAGATAAAAAGTTAATGTATCTTGACTTACAATAAATTTCAATGTAGTTGTCCTTTCTTAGATCCTTGTCTTAAAAAATAATAAAAACTACTAGACTGTAGGAGCCTTGTTGATTTACATGTTGATACTCTGGAAAACATGAAATATTTTTAAAAATGTTTAGGTAAAGACCTCCTTGGAACATACCAAGGTACATACCGTAACTTTTAACTATTAACCATACATTCATACGAAAACAATTCAAATGAGAAGTCAAGTAGAATGACTATTTTCACACAAAGACATATTGTACACTTATGTCATCATATATAAAGTTGTTCTTGGAAATGACTTGTTCTAAAGATTGCATAGATGATATGAATTCCATTGTTTAGTATAATCCAGAGCCACCCAACATTTGGTTATGCTTATTTATCAGGTAGATTAGATTGAATAGAAATATCACTGTTTGGCAGGAAGAAAATTTTCTTTCCTTTCTTTGGTTCCATCAGAGCACAGTGTGCTAGTCCTTAGTTGAAACTAATAGGAAAACTTTGGTATATTTCATTAAGAGAACAATGAATTCTGCACATAATAATCAGAGTCAGTAAACCAACTTTGTTGTGTAGGAAAGTACTAAGATTCATTTCTTGAGTAGGAGGTATGGAGGAAAAAATATTATAGATACATGAACTTCAATAGAATGCATGTCACTGAACTTGGACCAAGTTCATCACTCAGAACTGGTGGCACAGTTAATTGGTAGGGTTAGACGCTTATCTACCACCCAGGTAGCCTTAGATCTGGTCTCCCAGCACTCAAAAATAAAGGAAGAAAAAGAAAAAAAATGCTTCAGTGAAGATCCAAAATACACAAAACAAAGTTCCAAGCTAGATTTAGATTTGTATAAATGGTCTCAGAAGGGGTTTCTGTATAGTTCATGAATTTCACTCTTCAACTGGGTGTATGTTTAATGAATTTTCAGGCACATTGTCTTCTTGTGTCTGTTTACTTTTTAGCAACCTGTCTCATGAAAAACTGAAAAACTATTTTCTGACTTCTGCCTATCCCTCTTTAATTTATTGATGTAGTTATTTGTAAATTTTTTCTAACAAAGATAAAAATATGAGCAAGAATGAAAACTGGCAGAATTATTTCTTTACTCCTTGGTAAGACCTGCCTCCTGATACCTTTGGAAAGCCCTGTACTCTGATACTTAGCATACCTTGAACAGAGCCTGGAAGAAGATGGTTAGGTACAAATGCCAATCATTACAGTACTGACCCAGGAAATAAGAAATTTGGAGGAAGGGTACAATTCTTGCACAGAAAACTTAGCTACTGAAACAGCTCCTCCCTGGTCTCTCATAAAACTCATTATTATAATCAATTAAAACTCTAAGATTATTCCATACTTTCAAAAACAATGATATTCTTTCAAACTGGATCCAGGTTTCTAGAGGTGTTTTTGTCTTGCCTTTTATTTGCTTTAGTTAGCACATCCCCATATATTTTCTGTCATTGTCACGTTTTTAAACACTGCAACTTGTAGTACATACTTAGCTCACAAGAGTAGAACATATTGTTTTGTTAATAATGTGCTAGCACCAGAAATTATTAAGGTTCAAGAACAGTTTTTACAGTCTATTTGAATGTAAATAAATGATGGTTTTGATGGTCCTATGTTTAAGTAACAAAATTTTAATTATACACCAGGCCAGGATATGCATATTGCATAGAATTATCAGAAGTGCTGACTCTTCTCAAGAAACAACAGAGCTTGCCTAAGAGAGAAAGATCAATATTTTGCCTTTCAATCAAAGCTAAATATTAAACTATTACTGCCACCTAATTAACATTACTTCATCTCTCTTCATTCTGAACACTTACAAAAAGAATTAAAACATGCTTTTCTAGAGGGAAAATTACAAATTTTTATTTTAAAAAGTAAAAGCATTATATTTGTGTTGGTGGTTTAACATGTATTCACAACTCATCTTGTTCATGATAAATTCTGACACTCTTTGAGTTCTGTTTTACAATTACTTGTGGATATTTAAGATAAAAAATATTTCATGTAGGTTGCATATAGAAGCTTCAATGATGTTATTTGAGAAAATTCCTGACTTTTAAGAGCCTATGGGTTTATTTATAGATTGCCTAGAAAATCCATTTGTGTATGATGAATTTTATTACATTTTACTTGCTTCCATGCAAGTAGTCTATTAAAACCTTAAATATGGGACATGACTTCTCTATGGAGAACTTTATATCTGATGACATAAGTCTACAATATGTCTTCCTGTGAAAATAATTATTCTAATTGATTTCTCACTTGAATTGTTTCTGGATGAATGTATGGTTAGAAGATAGAAGTTTATAGTGTGTGCCTATAAGTCTTCCAAGGAGATCTTTACAAAGCACATGCGACTTTTGAGAACCGTTGTTGCTGGATACTTCATTTTTGTTTTGCGTGGGGTACAATATCTCTGAAGTCTTCAGCTTCCTTTTATGGAAGTGTGTAAAGTGGCCTCTCAGATCTCATGTAGAGTATCAGACACAAAGAGAAACCAGCTCTAACTGTTTCCACTGTTTCTTCACTCCCTAAATAAGCGCACCTTGCCCATACAAACCAAGTGTGTTTCACTTTATTTGGCAGATTCATTCTTTCCTTGGTTTCTGCATTCCATGGGGTAAGAATAGAAATCAATATCTATCTATATATCTGGAAAGAAAGCTTGAAAACTACAGATCTATCCTTTGATCTTTCTTTCCTTCTTCCTTCCTTCCTTCCTTCCTTCCTTCCTTCCTTCCTTCCTTCCTTCCTTCCTTCCTTTTTTCTCTTATTTCTTTCCCTTTTTCTTTTCTTTTTTTCTTTTTTGGGTGTTAGCAAGTTTTACATTTTCCCTTGTAAATTCTTTGGCAGATAACAGTGATCATGCCAAACTTGCTGAATGAGTTTAAATTCTTCAATTTCAGAGGATAAAAGTTATTCCTTTAACAATGTTTATCAAGTAAAACTGTTTAGCCATTATTTATATTTATTTTAGTCCAACACACAATTTTTGTTACATGTTATGTAGCAGTATCTTTTAAAAAGTAATTAGCTTTCACTAAATTGACAGTATAGATTATGAAATTTTTTGACAACATATAATTTTACAAAGAATTTTAAAATTTTTATTGTGTTACTGGATTTTCACTTATAATTTCAAGGAAATTTATTTGGCTATAGTTTTGAAGATCGATGAAAAAGTTTTTCTTATGCTAATTATAAGCTTAGTAAACTTACATATTTGAGATATTTGTGGTTTTGAAAGGTAGAGAATTTTGTTGTTGTTGTTAATGGAATTAGAGTATTTTGAGCCCTGGAAGCTAACAAAACAACTAACTAACCATTTCATTACATTCTCTCATCTTATTTACTGTATTTATTGCAAGCAGAACAGAACATCACTAAATCAGAGACTGAGGATAATGTACCCCAATTTCTACTATTACATAGTCTTTCAGAAACATCTAAATTTTGCAATCCAGGGTTCATACATGACTGAATTTCAGTGATTCCAATTTAAATAAAAAGAACTGAACATCAATAACTTTGACAGAATAAATTACTGTATCCTACTTTTGGTAATTCTATATACAGCCATTACAGCATTTTCTAGGTTAAAAAAAGTCATTTGCTTCCTTTCACTTCTATATGGGAGCATAGAAGATAAACTGTATTTTTTGAAGGACTGAGACACCATTTAGTGCAGTTATTACCAGGTATTTAGCACCATCTTGATCACATATTCGCACGGAGCATTTTTAATAAATTGTTCCCTTTTGTATGTTACTGCAGTGCATCCTTAATCCCATAAACATGAATGACCATGGGCAGAAGATTGGTATGTCTTATTTCTTATACTCCTCCACCTTGAGTTATTTTCACAAATTGCTCTGTGATCAAGGATGAACACAACACTGAGGACTGAAGTGAAAAATAAAATTCTAAGAGAAAATACTTTAAATGAGATAACAAAATTCTTCCTTAGTAACATAGAGAAATGGTCAAAGACAACTGAGGGTGCCTGAAGAAAGTGCTCAATTTTTTTTCTATGAGAATGTGCAGTTGATAGGGATCATTAGATTATCAGTTATTTAGCCTGTCAACAGTAATGGTAGACTTGTTCCTTAGTTGTATTTAAATTAAATGATTATTTAGAAGCCATCTAAAGTGAGTTTCAATCTATGTTATTCTTCCTATCTTTTGGACACAATATCAAGTACTGTATCTGAGGCACTCTGGCAATAAAATGCACAATGAATACAAATCTCTGACTTTCTAGAGGAAGTGGGCAGGGTAAGGAATGAAATGAATACTTGGCTCAAGAGACCGAGAGTCTACTTGAGTCAGGTGTGAGTCTGGTGGAAACATACTGAAAAGAATCTTTTGGAGGAAAAATGACTCAGATGCATGTGAGGAGGAAGACATTAACTGCAGGGCCCTTATTTTTTAATTTAAACATAGGCATTTGGATCATGTCCTACCATTTGAAATATAAAAGCAACTAAGAATCTTTAAGAATCCTTAAATTATTGTTGAAGAGCAGTGAAAAAAGAACAGGCTAGATCTCCAAAGTTCCAATAATAAGTATTCTGTGACACATTACCATCATTATAACAAAATGTCTTAGTAGACTGGTTAGTGTGTGAAAGTCAGTGCATGGTTGGTTGAGAAATATTTCAGCAGAAAAAGCATAAGTCTTTGCTTCATGTTTCTGATTAAACAAATATGTGAATGCTCAGGACTAGAAATAAACTTACATTTGACACTTAGAAATAGTTTGTTAAAGTATAACCCATGCAGGCTTTTAAGAATACGTAAATTTTAGACAACACAGTGTTCAAAATTAAGGCTAAAAGAATGCAAGCATTCCTCCAGCTAACATGCTTGCTTAAAAAGTACTCAAACATTGAATTACTGCATTTTTCATCCCATAATATTGAAAAACATGGCTGCAGATCACCACACTAATCTTTGGAAAATAATGTTAACCTTTTTATGAAGCTACTCATTTGGTCAAATATTTAGAATTTTTTCTTAATACTAAGAATATATTTTTAATTCAAATTCTTGGGATATACAGAAAAAAAAAAATTGGGAAGATGCAAAATTTACTGGCCAGGAACTCTAGCCGCAGACCTCTGAGGTGGAACCTGATTTGCAGCACAAAGTATGTCATCCAGACTCTTCTGAGAGCTGGGGTTAATCCTAAGAGAGGTGCTCCTTAGATAGTGAGTGTAACAATAATTACCCTACAAATATGATGTCACGGAGTTTCTCAAAAAAGGGACTTTAATCTACATTCAGTAGAAACTTACTTAGTTAAAGTCTTACCATAGTTAGGTATCCCCATATCCATTGGTTCCTATTCCCCTACAAAACCCCTGCATCTCTTGCCAGAAGTATGGCCACCCTGCCACAAATGGAACCCATAAGTCGCCCTTATTGAGTACTGTCACTCTAGCCTAACCTGAACTTCATGCAGAAACTATAGTGACTCTTTAGAGTTAAAAGGAAATCACGTATGTCCACTGCTTAGGGTCTTCAAGGCCTTTCCATCTCCCAGACAGTAAAATTTCCAAACCCTTGCCATGGCCTGTCAGGGGTCTACACTTTTCTGGTATCATAAGGATGAATCAACAGTGATGCAGGGGAAAAGTGGTAAGTGCCCTCAACATAATAGTACTGAAAGGTTGCTAAAATTTAAAGAGCAGACTAACCTCAGTAGTGATATGGGAAATGCATTGGAGAATGTAGGGTTTGAATTGGACCCAAAGTAGAATTTGAGCATTCAGAAAGGAACAAGGAAAAAGGATTTCAATAGCAGGAAACAACACAAGCAAACTTGGGAAGTATATGGAAAACAAAACAATAGGTTAACATAATGATGGGAAACTTTGGGCTTTGATTGTTTACACATTTAAATTCTTTGTATAAGAGGGTAGTAAGTCTAATACACATTATGGCCTGAAGTTAAATGCACTTGTAAATAGACTTGAAAATGTGTCCTTAAAAAGAAAAAAATAATTTCTAATTTTTTCTCTACTTTCGTAACTTGAGACAAAAAGAAATTTTCAGGAGTCAATTCATATTAGAAGAGAAATTACACACTGTTATAAGCAACATACTCATGTCTGGCTCTAAACCTTTGTAGATGAAAAACTTACATAAATTTTAAATCATTCTTTATATTCAGTGTAATCAGAATATGTGCCACACACATTAGGTTACCATAAAAGTATGTTAACATTATCAGATCTCTGATGAAAAGGTGAGATCATGTCTGCATACACACATTGAGATAGTTTACATGTTTTCCAGGCCTAGTTAGTATAAACACCAAGAACTTGTTAAGCAACCTTACACTAAAAATGTTCTTTCTTTTTATTTATTGTGAGGACAAACAAATGAAAAGTGCATTTTGAGCAGAGAAGAACATCTACATGGGAGGTATTGGAAAACCCAAGTAAAAGTTTGACTCTCAGTGACTGGGTATGAGCTCCAGGAAGTTTGGGATTAACAGGTGAGATTTTTATAACAAAATTTGCTTTTTATAATAAAATTACATCTAGCCTAGAACTGCATTGGTTTAATGTATAAATCAGAGCAAAACAAGGTGGAAAAGAATGACTGACTTTCTGCAGTCTTTGTTTAGAGAATAAAGAATTTGGGAAACACAGAATCTGTATTTCACACTTCAAACCCAAGTTTGATTTTTGAAAGTTATAATTACCTCATCGAAATTATCATCTGAGTTATATTCCTAAAATGTAAATTTGATTCTGTCATACTTGTATTTGTAATCTTCTAGTATTGTCCTTTGCCTGATTTTTAGTAATTGATTGAGTGTGGTTGTGTAAATAAAAGCACTCACCAAGAAGTTAGATGGGATTCCCAGAATAGCATAATCTACACATGGTTGAGTTTCACTTTGAGAATGGGAAATTGCACAAATGACTCTCTAAACCCATGATGTTTTGTGAGAATTTTTCCAGCAGATAACTTTTCACTCCAACTGCTCTTCCCTGGGTTTGCAACCTTGCAGGCCCATGCTGTAGATTAGCCTTGCAGCTATGATTGTATGAGCCAATTCTTTTAAATCAATCAGTCAGTCAATCAGTCTGTCTCTCTTAAAAGCAAAAGCTTCTATTGTTTACTTCTATAACTTGAGACAAAAAGAAATTTCATTGCTTAAGACATTAGAGAAGTCATTAAATAATAATGACTGTCTCTGTCGCTCTCTCTCTCTCTCTCTGTGTCACACACACACACACACACACACACATACTGCAAACATATGTACCCTACTGATTGTCTCTGTAGAGAATTCTATATGAGAGGTAGTATATTTTGAAGATGACTATCTCAGTGCTGAATACTGACCAGCCTCTTCAGTTATGTTTTGCTGTATGAATCCTTGCTGAATCCTCTCATAGACACCTTTGTAAAATGTTTTAGACCTACATCAGTAGAAATGTATTGGATGTGTCAACTTCACTTTTCTACTTTTGCAATACAATTATTTTGACAAGTAGGATAGGTTTTCCCAGTGGTCAGTACAACATCTTTATAATGTGCTGAAAGGTATTCACATTGAAAGTTCTTTCTGCTATATACTGTGGCCAACCTGTTGTTAAAAGCCATTGGAGGTGCATGATTGACAACATGGAAGGATTGAGAAGATAAAGGCGAGAAAATCTGAGAGAATTCCATGCCCCCATCAAAATTTTGAGCAAAACTGTTTTTCTCTATGTAAAAGTTAATATAATATGGTGAAATGGTATGGCTGGAGATATGTTATTCTTGTCATTAGATGATGGAGAATTTTAAATTATTATTTGAAAGTCTTTATCAAATGTGAATCTCAGGCAACAAAATTTTTCACACGAAAAAACATATTTTCTAGATACAATATTTACCATGCCTTATTATTTTAAATATGTACTTATGATAGGCAGTTCTAGTAGAAGTCTCTGTAAAAATATTGAGTGTAATTATTTATTTAAAAGAGCATCTTAAATTTGATGGTGAAACCACAGTTGAAGTAGTTGTAGTTGTGGGAAAGAGTTTGAGGAATAATTTTCTTACTGCTGATTTGGGTGGAAGACCATCTTGCTTTGCCCTTTATGGTTTGAGACCAATTTCCTGGGATCATAAAGGGCTTATTCCTCTAGGTGAAATTTTCAGTGGCTCTTTGCCTATGGCTGTAAACAGAGATTACTGGCAATTATTTCCCTCTGAAAAATTTGTTCATTTATATATATATATATACACATATGCATATGTTATTTGTTTATTCTCTTTATAAATATTAATTTAAATAATTGGTATCTACTTTTTTGCTTTTTAAGTCATTTTTTATTACTTTTTCTATTTCATATTTTCCCTTTTCTTTCATGCATATCTTTATGGGGCAAAGTTTCTTATCATATTCCTGACTCTTCAAGTGTGATGGACTCCACTAGTAGAACACACTTAAATCTCCGATTTATTGTACTCCAGACAGGCAATTAATTGGGAAGTTTGAAAGGGAAAAACTGGGACTGTGTGCCTGCATCTCTCTCTCTCTTTCTCTCTCTCTGTTTCTCTGTCTGTCTGTCTCTTTCTCTCTTTGTCTCTCCCTCCCCCTCTCCCTCCTTCCCTCTCTGTTTCTGCCTTCCATTTGCTCTCCTTTACACTATCCCTCTCTCTTTTTCTCTCTCCTTGTCTCATCTTCTCTGCTTCTCTTCTTTAGGAGCTTTTCTGCCTGCAGAATGTAAATATTCTCAGCTGGGCTTCATGTTGTGATTTCTTTCAGCCCACATGCCTGAAGGTGTGAGCCATATTCTGTAAAATAATCAGCTGTAGTAATAATAAAAGTGATATTCTATTTCCATTTATTTTACTTTCTATATTATTTCAGAACCTGAGTGGAGAAAAAGGGTATTATTTATTGACTGCCTCAAGAACTTCAAGTACAGTACTATTAATGCATTGTCTGAAACAAATTAACATACCCTTGTTTCCTACATTAGAACAAGATACTGTTAACATACACACACATGCCCATACATACACACACTTCATCCTACTATTGTGATACCATGTTTACTTTTTAAATTGTGATTCAGAAATTAGAAACATTCTTATTTTCTCTTCGAAAAGTTTTAATCAGTTTTTCAACTGGTTGTGTTGAAATTTTATTCCCCTGAGGTCAAATTACCTCTATTACAATTAGGATAATAAATCAAATAATACAGATTAAGAATTTGGATAGCAAATGCCTGTATTATAGCTTCCCTTGCTGTATTAGGAAACATAAACCCAACCCATAACAAAACAAAGAGTTGTAAAAATGTTTTCTTTTTTATATTTTACTAAGTTAAGCAATTTTACAGCATTGATACATGCTCCAATTGCATGTCTTTCGACTCCTGGTCACTTCAAAACTCATAAGGAATTAAAGGAGAGGATGTATATTCTGCCCTGTTCCTGTGTGATGATTTATTTATTTCTTCCTTGAATGCCTTCATTTCTTCAGGTATGGTATTTCCAATAAGAAAAGTCATGGAGACCACAAACAGAATAAAAATCTACCTTCTTGGGCTGAGATGCAGCTCAGTGCGCTTATCATGTTACAGGGTCAGAGTTCAATGTCTAGCACCAAAACAAAACAAACCCACCTTCTCACTTACACTGTCAGTAATTGAAACACACTAGCATCTAATAGTTGACCACACAAAAGCTATAGCAATTTAGTCAAAATTCTTGAAACTGGTTGTATTGCTGGCAAGGAGATGTGTACACTAAAGAACGTAATCTGAGAATGTATATATGTCACAGTCAGCAGTGTAGCGATGGCTAATGAAGAACCAAGTAGATAATGAAAGACTCGCTAGGGACAATGAAGTGTTAGCAGGAAAGGACAGCACTCCAGAGGGAGAATCACAGTAACTCTTATGATAACTATTAGGAATCCTACTGACGTGTCATTTTCACAAAAATGAGAGAGCAGCAGAGAATGAGAAGGGCTACCACTCATGGCACTTGAAATCTCTTTAAGAGCAGCACTGCACACCTGAGTCTATATGACTCAGATGGTAATAAAGCTTTTGTTCTTGAATAGTTCCCCAGCTTTATCTTCCTCACCCCCCTGGTCAAAGTGTTTCATTTAGGGCTCCATTTATCTCACACAATATATTTTTTGCTATCTTCTTAAAATTGCATTTTCTTTATGAAACAATTTCATCTACCTCATCTTGAAAATGACCTTAAACCTAATTTTTTTTGCAATTTTATTTTCCATATCTCCTTCTAACTTCATCCTTGGGAAGAATCAAAACTCTTGACACTCATGGACAATTTCTACAAAGTATCATTCTGTCATCTGTGTCAAATACTCTTTAACTGTAGATGAATGAAAGTCAAAATTAACCACTTCATTTGGTCCATCATATAGAAAGAAAGTAGAAAGATAATGACAATATTGATGTAATTAATATGAAACTTCTAGAGAAAGGATTTAAGAAACATAGGCCCACATTTCAGAATGGCAAGTTGTGAGAAAGAGCACCTTTGTCAATTGCAGGTGGTAAAACAGTAAACTGTCTAAAATCAATGGTCCCATGAACTGCTGTCACTATTAAAGTCCAATCCATTCTAGAAATTACAGTTTGATGAGGGTATTCAGTCTCCATCTGTCTGGCTCTATAAGTATTATGGTTTTTTATTGCTACTGTTTTTGTATGACTCTAAGATTACTACCTTTTGGTCTTCAATCTGCTGAAAAGTTTTGTGGTAGAGGAGGTTAAGCCACAAGAGGAGGTGAGTGAAAATTTTAAAGATTCTTGAGGCAATCATAGGTAAGACTAAGTTGACCCAGAACATGTGGTCAGTGTTCATGATACTTAGATTTAACCTAGTTGTTATTATGCTGTGCCCATCTAAACCCAATAAATTCATGGGTTTGAAGAAGAATGAATTTTAAAACACAGAGAATGAAATGAATTATTAAAATCTTAGCTCTTTAAAATGCCTGTAGATTTTTGGAACAAAAATTCTATAGTAAAGGCTATCTATTTGGTCATACAAAAGATATTCCTGCGAAGTGATCTTTTTCTTTTCCTGGAATATGCATGCTTTAAGAACTGGGAAAATATGATTTTAGTCATCAAATACACCATTTTATACATTACCAAAAGAAGTACTATCTAAATTGATAAAATGCCTCATTCATTGCATAAACAATAAATGTTCATACAGAAATATCTATTTTTCTGAAAATTAACTGATACACTTGATTGGCTCTACTAGAAATCAATAAATACATTTTATGTCGAAATAATGCTAAACATGAATTAATGTGCTTTTTATAATTCCAAGACATTTAGATATTTTTTCTGGTAATTACAAACATCAATTATCTTCATAAATGTTAAATAAAAACCATTTAAAATATTGTTCCTTTAAACTTCTGCTCATTTCATATTGTGTAAAAATAAATATTTACTATTCTCAAAATTAAAATTCTTACAGTAAAACGTTCTGGACACATATGGAAGATACTTTTCTGTTTTAAATTTAAGTATATTTTTTCAATAAGGTATGAATTAATTAACTGGAGTAACTATAATTTTATTAGGATTCTTAATTCTATTTGTGCAGCCCAGTATTAAGAATAAACAAAACCTCAATAAACTCTATTCAATTAAAGTAGTACAATGATTCTATCTTTTAACCTTGACAATAAACTATATGATTTGGTTAGCAGTTGCTCTTTTACTTCTGCTCCTAAGAACATGAGAGTAGTTTTTTTTTCTTAGTGCTTTATTTATACAGCAAGATATCCATGATTGTATATAAATATATCAATGAATGACTCAGAAATCATTTATAAATATTAAGGTTGAAAAGTACAGTCTATAAATATTGTGAACAAATATTCAAAAATAAGAATTTCTAATTTGTTTCTAAAATAATTTTTCTATTGATAACCCATTAGCACTTGAAAGACTGATTAAAGTACTTGTTTTTCAGGGGGAAAATAATGAAACTTTTTCAGCATAATCAATGGGATTTTACAAGGCTATTTCAAATTTATAGCAGAATTTTGTTGAGCAATGGTGCAGACAGTTTATTTTGCCTAAACAGCTTCTAGTTCCCTGCTATTATGTCACCCTTGAGATTTAATAAAAGTTCTACTTAGAATCTTGCACATAGACACCCCTGATACATGTGTGAAAATAGTGGACATCTCTAAAAGTATTTGTGAGTGAATGAAAAATATATGCTGCAGAAATCTTGTCATGTCTAGCATATAATGAAAACATTTTTTGTGAAATGAGTTTCTGTAATAAACTTCATTACCTGACATGAAATCATGAAACTGGCTTTTTTTTTTTTTTAGAAAGCTTGTTTTTTAGAAAACAAGTAGATTTTCTGGCAAGGACTTACATTTCTTTTCTATGGGAGAAGTTGATTTGAGTCACAGTTTCACATGTAGAAATTTTCAGTTGATTAATGTTTAAAGAGTCACAAGAGGACAGATCTTATAAATCAACTAGGTCTGTAACTAAACCAAAATTTAGTTTAAAGAAATTTTTAGAATAAAAAATTCCAGTTGTTATATTTTTTCATACTACTAACTACGTATTTAATCCTTGATAAACCCCATTAAACAATCTTGAATCAAGGTTGTCTACAGATTTTTTTTTAAGTTATGAGAACATGAATCATGCTGATGGCTAGTGTCTTCCATAGAGCTAATGTTCAATAAATGCTGAAATGGGTTATGAAATGACTATATTCTAACAAGTTAATAGCATTATCTTTGGATTTAATTTGACCCCTTTATAGGAATCATTGATGTTTATGTTGATTTGAAAAGGAGCCACTGTGGCCAGGACTTCTACTGTACTATGAATGACATATACTCAAGCTCAGTGCATTTACTAAAATATTGCAAGATTAATTTCTGAATTTTCTACCATTATTAATATATTGTTTGAGGCATTGCCTCTGTTTAGATGGAGTAGCAAATTATAACATGTTGAATAGGTAAGGAAAAAAAAACAAAACGTTGATGAACCATAGGGAAATGTGACTAAGAACAAACGATTTCATAAAAATAATTGCTGTGAAAATAAAAGGTACATTATCTACAAAGGTCAAATTTTATTAGAATAAGTTCAAGAGAGTTAAACATGCAAAAATTGAAAAGCAATAAGTAAAAATAAATAGGATTTTCCATGGGTAATGTGTTCCATCTCAATCTTCTTTTAATGGAACCCAGTTGAGAGCTATGACCTGTATATCCAAGTATTGATTACATTGAGATGCACCACAAGCCCAGCTTTGTTCCTAGAAGGGATACTAAGCTGCATTTGAAAAACACTCTATTGCTTTGACATTTCCCCTCACCTGTTATCTCATATTTTAAGACAAAATCAGAGGAAGGTCATGAAACAAACCAAATACAACAGACACAGTGATGAAGACCCTCTCTGGGTTCAAAACCCAGCCCCACTCTGTTATTTCATATTAAGGACATTAGTCACTTTATTTCAGTTCCCTCATTTCTAAAATAAGATAATAATTGGAACTACCTAATAGACATTTTGATATTAGCCCCACTACTCATAGTACTGTGATTTACTGCTAGAAAATATTTAATGAATATCCCTAATACCATCAGAAGTGCTGTGAGGCCTGCTTACAGGGTGACTGTACAGGTAACAAAACTGAAAAACAAGGAGGTTAAGTACCTCTGAAAGAAGCTTAATACTTCTTAAGAAAGCAAATTTCTCAGCTTTATCCTTAGAACTTTTATCAGAGCCAATGTTTTTAACTAAATGGGCACATTGTACCCTTTGTGTTTCCCTTTATCCAATAATTTTAAAGGAGACATCCAAGAAATTGAAAGAATTTTGATTATTTGCCTTGGTTCTCAGGCTTTAGTTTCTTTGTCTTTTAGTAACATCTCAGATATTTTTGTAGTAGAAAATAATGTTACACAATTTCGCAAACTGGATATTGAAACTCTTGAACGCTGGGATTTGACTCTAATAACAAACTGCTTTGATTAAAAGAAAAGGATCCCATGTTGTGATTATAATATATATTGTGTTTTAATTTTTGTACATGTAGTAGACCTTGATATTTCCTAGGTGAGTTCTTCCTTATGTTACTATCCCATTTGAAATATGACAGAAGGGGAATTCAGGTCTATAAACTCAATATTGATAGTTATCATGGAACTAAAATCTTCCCTGTCAATCCCAAATGTAATCATTAACAGTATATTGTGAATTAACATCTTCATATTGTACAGATGCATGCAAGTCTTACACAGTGACACAATTCAAACCTAATATGAATAAACCACTAAAATTCTATATGGTTTCATTAAATAACTTATTTCACTTTCAACTAGAAAACTACTTTCTAAATTTATCATGATTTGCTGTTGAATCTTCTACTTTGTCCTTTGCATTTTTCCCTGTCTAAAGATTAGTTCATATGACTATTTGAAAAACTGATATTTAAAAAAAAGAATAAAGAAAATCACAGATATTTGTGCACTGTAAACACTATGAAAGGATTCGAGACATTTGATTTTTGCACACTATGGATACCTGCAAAACCAGTTTAATTTGCTTCTGTTCTGTGTTCATGGAGTATTCTAGGAGCAAAGATTGTTTTGGTGGGTAAATAGCATTCAGAAATTTGTTTCTGTCTGCTACATGACATGTTGTGATCAGTTGTTGATTGCAATTTCCTAAATGAATAAATTAAGTCTTTTGTATAGACTTAAATAAAAAAATATTCTCAATAGTGTTAAAACTATTTATCTTTCAACTGCATTTTAAAATTCCCATTATATTCACTAGTTAACACACTTGATATATGATATTTTCTTCCACTGGCTCCTGCTACTCATGCCTCACTTTTTTATCTTTAATTTTTTCAATACATCTGACATTTGAAACTATAAGTTCAATTCCTTATGTTCCTTTCCAATGGAAGTCAATATGTATGTATCACAGTTATAAACTAGTTTAAGCAAGAGGATTTATAGTTTAAATTGCTCATAAATAAGAAATCTAAGTAAGTATACATTTCCAAAATTTAAGCAAAGTTCCTCACCAGTCATTTAATGATCAACTTCCTTATAATAAAAAGAGTGATAGTGCTGGTCTAAAGCATAAAAAAAATTTTAAGAATACCTCAAAAACATCCATCTTGCAGTTTTTACTTTTATTGTCTAAATCAGCATTTGGAAACCCCCACAGTCATATCATGTGGCTTTAGAAATAACAGTTAAGATCTATCCTACAATGAATTCCTTCTTTTCTTGGGTTACCCAATAGTCCCAGATTATTAAAGAGTTCGTGGAGAATGATTTTTACTCAGAAAAAATCTTTACAAATAAGTGACTACATTGTTTCTTGACTTTACTTGGCTTGTCAGTAAAAATACAGTATCAGAATTATTCAAGATCCTTTCAGCTATGTGATTTTATAGATGAGCTTTCTTGCAGGAAAGCCTAAGATTCAGATGAAGAATACACTTAAGAAGGCACACGTGGGAATGCCAGTTTATATGCAAAGCAGTTTAACAAGTGAAAATCAAATTATTAAAGAGAAGAGTCTTGAATAAATGTAGGTCTACATTTTAAATGGGAGGGGCTATTTGACACATGTGTAACATACAGAGATTACTGCATTTTGTGAACTCAGAATTCATTAATCAGCTAACGGACTCATATTTCATTAATCATTCAGACATGTATCCTAGGACCTTTGAGATCCACAAGCCCTATCTCTCTAAATCACTGATAGGAAAACAGAGATCCCGAGACAGTCACTCTGCTATTTAGAAATACACTGTCTGAGTGCTTTTACATAGGGCTTTTTCTTTTTTGCTGTGTGATTGTAATGAGAAACAGACACAAAAATTTGGAAAGGTTGTTAATGAATTTACCAGTGTTTTGGAAAAGCAACAATAAAAAAGACCCAAGTGGGTGACACTGACTGTGTAATTATCTGGAGTGAAAGAATATTGGTAGTTTAAAGGCTAGGAAAGATGATAAATGGCTGTGAAAAAGAATAGAAAGAAAATTATCAATAAAATTGAATATAATTTGTAATTTGGACTAAATTACTAAAAATAGAATTTTTAAATAGTTTTCTATACTCTTGAACCTTCCTTCCAGTAAAAATGTGATGTCTTTGAATAAACTTACAGTACTTATAGAAAAATAACCTTTAATATACTGTACAGCGATATGTTCTTTTAAAAACTGTTACAGTTAAAATCCTTGTATTAGGGGCTTTTGTTTAAATGTACATCTAGCATAGAAAATTATAAGTCACACTTATTGACCACTGTAATACAATCTGAATAGAACATGAAAAAACACGCAATCTCTTATACTCATCTGTTTTCATCTTTAGTACATGTTAGCACAAATACTGCCTGGAATAAATATTTACCAGTGACTAATAATTGTTCAATCTGGAAATAATATGTAGTTCATAAATGTAAGTTGAAAATAGTTTGCATAGCAATCTCAACTCTCTAACTAGAGCATTTGTAGTTGCATCTTTTCCCTTTAGGCATTAAGATTTTGACTTAAATTTTAAACTGACTATATATCTCTCTTGATATATTGCTACCCAAATAATTGAATTAGAAAGGAACCTATAGGAGGCAAAATACATTTAAGCTCATTTTTGTGTAATCAAGTTTTCTCTCTGTTGGTTATGTTTAGAATTAACACTTGACAGTAAAGATGCTAGTGGATATTATACTTTGATGCCAAGTCAGAGACAGGGCCATTAAGAAGTCTATATGACGATGTATCATGACATCATTTATGCAAATGTGTAGTAGTGCCCTATGAAAATAAGGACCTTGGTTTCAGTACACTTTTCAGAAATGCATTTGCTCATTTTATAGGGTAAATATGGTTCCAAATGGAGAGAAAAAAGAAAACAATTCTAATATCAATGCTTATTTCTTAATCTATAATATTGTTGATGTTTTCTAAGCAAACCAATCCAAAAGTAATTTTTGAATTTCCTTAGAATGTTTCAAAATAAGCATTCTTAAAATATGAGAGAAATGTAAACCATTCATATCCATGCAGAAAGCTAAATATAATATGTGAACTTTTATAAAAAAATAAATAAAGCAGAGATACTGGTAAAGTATAGTATTTTAGCTGAAAATGGTTAAAATTTAAAAGCCTCAATTCTAAGGAATTTGAAGAAAAGGGAGGCAAAAGACATTTTCCTAATTTTTGCAAACATGGAAGTTAGTTAAGGAAAGAAAAAATATCTTTTAACTTAAATCTTATTTAATCAAAATTATGGTTTTCAAAGTAAAAATAAATAAGTAATCAACAGTTCTAATTTCAATAAATAAGATAAATTTCAAAACAGCTAATTAGAAATGTCATATTTGATATCTTATTCTTTCAAAATTGTTTTTGACACATGAATAATTAGACTGTAAAAACAGTAATAGGAAAGATGGCCCTACCAACTCCTAGACAAAATTACTTCTATGGTCAGAGGAAAATCTGAACAGAAGATGGGGTTTAAGGTGTTCAAGTGTACATTAACAGGTTTTATAAATGGTTTGAGTAAATAGAGCAAGATATTAAAAATTGTAAATCTTGGTGTGGGAACATGAATATATACCATAATGTTTTTATTTTCCTGTGTAGATTGGAGTATTTCAAAGTTAAAAATGAAGTTTTTTTCTATTTTTAAATCTAGCCATAAGAAATGCTTGTATGTTACTCCTCTAGTGAAATTTTCAAACCGTTCTTCTCAAAACATAGATACAATTTTCTTCAGAGTTAAAAAAATGTATTTAAAACTAAAAACTTTAGAAAATTGTCTGCTAAGCAAAGCACTAAACTAAAACAAAAATCTAAAACTTTTTAAATGTAATTCTCTGTATAGCTGTATTTCCAACATTTATGTCTATATAATTAATTTGAGCCACTTTATGGTTTATATATGCTATGTATTATAAGATTTTAAAAGCATAATCATGACTATTTTGTTCAAAATATTAATTACATGTAAAATGACTTTGTTTATAGTTATCATATACTATGTAAATAAATGAATATACTTCATAGGATATTGTAGCAAAAAATTTACTAAAGTTTACTAAAAAATATTTTGTATTATTTGTATAATGTATAAAACAGAATATTTCTTTAAGAAATAAGTTTGGAAAGTCAGACCTTCACGAATGACCAAGAGTGCACATATGTATGAAAATCTAGAACACATAATTATATAAGAAAATTTATATCTGTTGAAAAATACAAATAATCATTTTAGATATATTCTTACAAAAATTAACCATAACAACAAATACATCAATTTGTTTTAGATGTATGCTATGCTTGAATATCTTTAGTTACATCTTGAAGAAGAGCTATAGTACTGTTTATTAATTGCAAAGGAAGGGGATGTAAGATTACATAGCTTTGTAAAGATGTAGGCATCATAACTGCTGTGAATTACTTTTATCCTCAACATACAAGCTTGCACATAATGTTCAAAAATGGTAAAGCACTTTCAAAAATGTTGCACCTAGAACAAGGAACAGTGAGAAGGGCAAAGGCCAAAACTAGGCCTTAATAAGCACTGACTGAACAGACTTTAGACTCAGTGGAAAGTCCAGATGACACCCGCAGCGTCATCCTAGAGCTCTAATTTTCCTCTTTTCAATGTGTAGTATAATCCATAAATACAATCAAATCACTAGCAGCTTAGTCTGTAGTTTGGTTTGTATCTTCCAGGGTTTCCTTCTCCCTTCACAAAGATTTAAAAAATTAACCCCTTTCTGTCCTCATACTATCCAAAGACTAAATTTATCTCTACTCACTGCCTTTAGCCTAAATGGTTAACTCTTTCAGAACAGGGGGGACTTTTTAAAGTGATTAAGTGTTTCATTTTCTCCCAGTATACGCTGAATAATATCCTGGTTTATCACTAATAGAACAAGGCAATCCAGCAATTACACAACTCAGCGAAATGCGTTTCTTTTATGAATGTTTCTATAGCAATAGACTTAAATAAATATTTAACTGGTAACTTTATTTCTTGGTGTGTGTATGTGTGCGTGTGTGTGTGTGTGTGTGTGTGTGTGTGCATGTTTAATCACACAGGGGTTACATATGGGCTCTTAAAGAATTAATTTGCTTGATAAAAATGTCTAGACCAAACTTTTGACATATTCTCCTAATTTCAGATTATCTAGTATACTTTATTCTCTCATATTTTATCAACATAATCTCCTATTTTCATACTGTGCTTTGTTTCTCTACTCCAACATTTTCTGAAAGAGGAGTCAGTCCCTTTAAGTTAAAAAGTAACTTCCCTACAGGAAATGTACCAAATCAAGTAAGAACCACAAGAATGAACTGAGAGTCCACCTCAAGTGATGGGTTGAGAACAGCCTTGCACACTGAAGAGAGCTCACTTCAGGGGCTACAAGTATGAGCTGCCCAAATTCAAAGTAATCTTACTATTCCATCTATAACATTTCAGATTTTCAGAATGCCTGACATCTGCATCTGCCCCTGTGTTTATTGTCATATCTGTCCTGTTAACTCTACTTCCTTTGCAGTTAAAAATATAAAATTAAAAAACACCCACCGAGTCACACTAGCTGTGTGTGTCAGCCATAAACCGCACACACAATTAAGGATGAGGCAAAGTCCTAACTAAGCAGAAATGGCTGAAAGCACAGCAAACTGTGTGGAGGCATCAGCCATTCAGAGGGGTACTGCTGTCTGGGAGAAGATCCTTTCAAAGGAGTGTGGAAATAGCCAGTCAGAGTCCCAGGAGATTAAAGGACCCAAGTTTTACAAGGATCTGTTTCTGACGAGCATTACAGTCTTAGGGAACCAGGCAGGGAATATAGCAAGAGCAGACATTTTGCCCAGCTGGCAGGGCTTCCACAACTGACCACAGTTTCTCCTGCACTGTTCATCTAAAAACTAAGATGCATGAACACACTAGAAAATCTCCACCAGAGGCTCCACACTCATGAAAATACCGAAGCTGATTTCAATGATAAGAAGAGTTCTAAAATGTTTGTGATCATCTATGATACTGGAAAATCAAGATCTTCCTATGCTTCCAGAGTAATCTTCCCAAGAAGAAAATGGAAGTGCAGTAGTTTAGAGGTTTATTTCTTATTTAAATCTATCTGTTTGGAACACCTCAGCACCAACAATCTGAAATTACAATACCAACATAATTTTACCAATGTTTCCCATGATCCCATTATCCATCATCTTGTGCAGAGGAGTTAAATTCATTACTGATTAAAATCTCTTATTTTAAAAGTAAAGCTACACTATAAATATTTGTCATTTAATACCTTGGGTATAATGCTACTGTTAGGTTTTTGTGTACTCTTTTTGACCTCTTAAATTTCTAAGCATTTTATTCATTTGGAGTAGGAGAACAAGAATTGTTGAATCATCACCACATTTTTAATTTTCTAGTGGGTTATCATAAGTGATAAATCAGTGGGAAAACATCCAATATGAGAAATATTAATCAGCACATGTACTTAGGCATGATGATAATTCTCATGCATGGTAGCACAAAATTGACTTATATGTAAAATGACCTCAGAAATTTAAATGTCATAAAGTTCTTAAAAATTAGTTTAATATGTTGGTGGATTAGAACATACCTTCAGAATTATAAATTACATGGACAATCAAGTGCAATTTTTGGATAATTTTGATGCAAAGAAATTCTAATCAATTATGATTATCATTTATAATACATGCATTTTTCAGACAATTGAACTTATGAAGCTTTTGATTAAGCATTACTTTTTTGATTGGTAGATTTGCTTGAAATAAAAGGTTACCTGAATAATAATGGACAAAGAATACCAAACCTGAAACAGTGTCACTATAAAACCATTTCAATATTTTTAAAAAACACTGACTATTAACTTGAAGTTTTCTTTATTTTTATTACTTATTTTTAAAATATCATGCTTGCTTCACATATTTTTTTCTAACTTTATTGGCCAAACTAATGTCAATAGCAGATAACTTGTTTTATCTCATGCTTCTACCATTCTAAAATTAAAGGGTCTGAACAAGGATAACATCTTACTGCAGTAAATTATGAAAATAAGTATTTGATTCAAGAATTTATTAAAAAGTGAAGCTAGCAATGTAGCTCAGTGATAGAGGTGTGCTTAGCATATGCAAGACCTTGGGTCCTATCCCCAGAACTACTAACAAAATAGTACTATTCCTAATAGTAGTAATAACATATTTGATTAAAGAAAAAAGTCTCAAAACATAGATGCCCACTTTTAAAGCATATCTATCTATCTATCTATCTGTCTATCTATCTATCTATCTACACACATTATGTAGATCACCTTTTATTCTTGATAGCTTTTACTTTTCCAAGCCCAAATAAAATCTGTAGAAAAATATTTTTTATTATATAATAATTATGCACATAATGGACCAAATATCCAGATAGTGCATATTTTCATGAAAATTTGAAATGCGTGTGCATCTTCATTAGTGATAATTTAGTCAAGTGGCAAGGAAAATAAAATTTAGTATCGTCATTCCTTCATCTTAATTCAACTGCTATGCCAATATTTAAATGCATTTCAACCAATAAATTGTTTACTAGAAAGTTGCAACTGTATCAGTTCATAACTTTTTATTTTTTGTAAGAAAATGATAGAACCAACACAGTCACATAATTTTCACTGAAGAAAAATCTTGCAGCTATATTAATATGAATACAAATCAAATATTTTCAATTAGTTTAGATTAGCTGGTAAGAGTATGACACAAAGACAAAACTAAGGCAGTGAGTCTCACAATGCCTCTACTGATTTCTCCACTGGCCCTTCCTCTGCACATGGTCAATTAGAATTGAAAATCCTGTGCTGATTTCATTCGCTGGAATTTTTAAACAGGTCAGGAAGAAAGATGTTATTGAAAGGAAAAGTCTCATCTAAATAAGAAAGGAGCACGTGGCCATCTGGTCGTAGCTATACATATAAAAAGTTATTTCAGCTGAACTGCTGTCTGGATGTTGTAAAAGATGTGCCAAAAATCAACCCAAAAATCTGTTTATGGTAAAATATCCCAAATGTTTCTTTTTAAACCTCCAAATATGCAATACACAGTTCATTTCCTATCTGTGATTCATGAGCCCATTTGACCCCAGAGCCTGACTGAGCCGCACTGGGATTCAGGCAGTGGGACATTCAATCATTTTCAGAACTCCTTCCCTTCATGTTGTATCTACAGAAACCTGGCTCTGGAAACTTGTAAAAATAACTTTGATAGTTTTCACGCAAATTGATTTTGAGTGTTGTGTGTATGTAGAGTTGAAGGAATAAAATTTGAAGCATAAAGCAGCCAAACCAGTTTCCCTTCTTTTCTCAATGCAACTTGAGGTTCCTGTGCCTGCCATGCACAGTACTCAGGCATCTGTCCACAATAAAGTCAGGCCCTGTGCCTGAAGGCTGAGGTCTAAAGACACCAGGCTCGCTTTACATAAAGAGAGATTATGCGTGTTGAGTCTACTTTTAGAAATCAGGCTCTTAGTGGTAAGAAGCACAGCGGTGTTTTCTGTAATAATATTTTATACTGTTCGACAAATAAGGCATATACTTCCATATGATTAAAATGTTTTTGATGTGGGACACTAATTATAGTGCCCCAAATACATTAATTTGTCCAAAATCTTGAGTGCATCCCTCTGCTAGTTTACACATAGCAAGCTGATATCGCCATCCAAAATTCATTTTATTAAAACATGTTAATATTGTAAAAGATTTTAAAACCTCTTATAATATATTACCAACAATTATTTTGGGTCATACGACCATTTTTAAATATATTATATAGGGTCCAATATATGCATATACAAGATAAATGTGATCATGACATCAACATATGCTAGAGTATTGGTTTTAGCTGTCTTCAGTTAAATAATTGGATTAAGAATATCCTATGAAACACGAGAATCTTGATATACCCCTGACATAAGAGAGTCATTGGTTGTTTTGGTACACATCTACTGTTTGTTCTGGCATTTCAAATAAATCATTACCATTGTGTAAGGAGAATAAACTGTACTATAGTAAATTGTTCTTTCTCCGTTATGCTCTGAAAAACCATTTGTTCTTGAATTGGCGTTACATAGTTCAACTGTTTCAATCAAGTCCATTATCTTCTTGTCTTTGAAAGGTGCCTTTATAGTGACCTGTATCCTCAGTGGGCAAAGTCATAGATTGTTTCTAGAAAGTAGGCAAAAATTAAATTCAACTGTTTATTTTTCACTTTGATAAAGAAATTATAAAATTCACCACCAGGCCAGAACTCCACTATCTGCTGCAAGAAATAGTATGTGGAAACTATAAAACCAGGAACCAGAATTTCTAACAAAAGTTATTTATTAGTTCACAGTGGAGTGTTTCTCCACAGAGCACCACCTAACTCTTGCAGCTTGTTTTTCTTAAGTATAAAATGTGTCAATTCTTTAAGCTATATATTTTTCTCAAGAAAAGTAACATGCAAGAAAATAAGACAAAAAGTCTGTTGTTTAAAAATAATCACATAATGTCATAGCAAAATAAATCTTATTTTCATGCTAATATCTAAACAGCACTCTTCATGACTATACTTTGAATTTTTTTGAGAATTATTTGTTTTTAGTCTGAAAGAATGAAGTAGTATTGAGAACAAATTCCAAAACACAAAAAATTAAATATCAAATACTTGGTATGTAAGAGAAGTTAAGTATACCCAGTCATTCTATATTAATGAAGATTAATTTATATTATACACCAAAACTTCATAGTTAAAAGACAGTATGCAAACATCATTGTTCTATATTTAGACCTCAAATCTAGTAATATGTTTCTGCAAATGTACTAAACTATAGTATTTAAGAAAAAAATGTACTTGAATATATACACTAATGAAGCATCTAAACACCTTTTCGGTGAGTGACATTTTACGGTAAGACTCATAAAGCAGACTTGATAAATAAATACACTGAACCAGTCCACAAAAATTTTAATCCAACCATCATTCAATTCAGAGATATACCTCAGTAAAACCATAAGAAATGTGCATTACTTCTAAGTCATTCATACAAAATTATGCTTTGCTCAAGGAATAAACTCATAATAAAAATAATTTGGTAGTTTCAAAATTTTAAACTGTAAGACACCAAGTCATAAGAAATATCAATATTGTATCATTTTTATCCAAATGTTTTCAGAATGCTTAACATCTCTATAACCTATTCATATTGAAATGCAGCCACCTCTGAAATGTTCAACCAGCATATTAATAAGGTTCCTAAAACCAGAAAACTCTGCCTGACTACATATATCTTCTGAAATATATCCTTACTGCTACCTAAACACATCAGAGAGAGAAAGAGAGGGAGAGACAGAGAGAGACATAGAGAGAGAGGCAGAGAGACAGAGAGGGGAGATCTACAAATAAAATAGTCCTTTCCTGTGGGTGTCGGTTAACCCCACAAACACATGAACTTCCTTTGGGCACACACCCAACCGACATTGGTGATTAGGTGATTGAAAATGTTGCCCACAAAGGCGAAATTCTATCTGTAATGACATCACCAGCTACCTGAGTTCTTCTGTGATATAATGATGTACTTGCCTGGCTGAAGTCTATGTCTTGAGTGTGCACATAACAGAGAGAATGAGAGAAACAGAGAGACGCTTGAAGAACAGCATCATCAGAAATGGCACATAACCTTCTGCAAGGTTTGCAAGAACCTTTCCACAGACCTTTGACTTTTCCAGATTTCATAGAGGTTAAGTTGCTACAAAAGCATGTTGCCCACCGAAGCAAATTATGTTTTGTCTCTTTAACATATTGAGAATCCTAAAATATCCTGACAATATCTGTCGAGATGAGATTTCTACACCAAATGAGGCATGTGCTTCTGTATAATACAGTGCAGGAGTTACAGGGTCTCCTGAGATCTGCTTTTGAGTGGCTAAAATTCTTTGGATTTACAGGCAATGAAAGGGTTAAAAATTGAGTCTGTCTAGGGTAAGAGAAAGGGGATATTGTTGTCTTTAATCTTTCCGCAGTATGTGTAAGACTTCCATCCCGGATCTGCACATAGCAGTGGAATAGGCTCGGCATGCATTGCGTGCAAGCTCCTTGATTGTAGAAGGGGGGAAAAAAACCTGGCTGGAGTCCAGACAGGCTGGAGCTCTGTTGATCATTATGTCTAGCCTTCAGGTGTCTCAGCACACAGTGGGCGGCGGTGGGGGAGGTGTAGATAACATGAGAGCAGACAAAGAAAAAAAATGGTGAATTTTAAAAAGATTATACAAAAATTTGTGTCTGAGTCTTCCTTAGAAAAATGATTCTGAATGTCTTGGACTTTTATAATTAGAACACAGGCTCTGCTCTGGCAGTTCTCTAAGCCATAATTAGTTAGGTCTGGAGCCTTTGAATAATTCCTTTCAATAATTGATGGAGTTAATATTCTCTTTTAAAAATGGGGAGGGTAGAATGTTGTTATAAACTCTCTTTTCGTTGGAGGCTTTGTCATTTAAAATCTTCACCACTCATAATCACATTGATTTGATTTGCCTTTTAATTTCTTATGAGACTTAGCTTATAACTTTTTAAGGATTTGGATGATTCTAGAAGTACAGGCATAATGCATTGCTAGATTACCCTAGCTGAATATAAAAAGAAAGCAGTAATACAGGAACATTCTCCTCCATTTGTTTCCAATTATTGCATAAAAAAAAAACAACTGTTTTGTACATTGCTTCTGTTTGAAACTCCATCAAAAAAATCTTACCATGAATGCAACTTAGATGCTAACCATATCTTTGCCCTCTGGCAGGAAGAAATTCCAAATTATTTTATTCTTCAAGCATTCTTCTATAATGCTTCCGCATGCTTCCTCCCCACCCCCACATCTTCACTCCACCCTATTAGGAATTAAAAAAAAAATCTTTATACATGGAAGGCTGAATCCTAAGACAGAAAGCTGTCTTTTCCTTGTATCTTTACACTGGCCACTTTCGGTCGCCTTTACTTGTGCTGGGACTTCATTTCACATTTTGTGGGTGAAAAACCTGAAACCAGTACAGTCTATATCACGATTCTAAAATTAAAACTTGTGGTTAGAAAATAAATAAAAAGAAAGCCCTGGCTTGAAGCCATTGTTCAGATTTTAAGAGCTATTTGCCTCCAAGTGTCTTAGCAGTCTTTCACAGCTAATTATAATAACTGTCAGATGTCTGGAAAGTCTATGATGCCCTTGTCAGTGGAGTCAGCAAAGTTTGTCTTTTATTTTTCCTGGGGACAGATCAAATCTGATTAGACATAAAGAGCAAAAAGAAGTGAACTAAGTACATATGTATGTGCCTTCGTTTTTTCTTATGAACAAAGCAGCGCACTGGAGCAATGCTCCGGTGTGCAGCCTCCTGCAGCTACTCTTTGGAATCCCAGACTTTTATTTTTAATTCTTTATCTCTAACATAATAAAGCACGCAACAATTGCCCCTGGACAATTTTCCTGTCAACATTTCCCTTTCGATGTACACATAAAAGAGGACCCTAAGAAATCTTCAAATATTTGATGCTTATGACAGAAAACTATTTTAATCAGTACACTTGAGGGAAAGAATCGTATACTTACAATTTCAACATGGTTATTTGCTCTAGTTCCTTGTCCCTGGAGGCAGAGCAGAGGCTTTTAGCAGCCTGTCCCTGGTGCAGGTGCAGAATCCCTGTTTTCATGCCGCAAGAAGGTGGAGAAGTCCTTCGTAAAGTCACTAGGAACTCAGTCACTTGTGCTCAGGCATCCCTTGCTCCTTCGGAAGCCGTACTATCTGCAGTTCTGAATTGAACTAAATTACAGCCCATGTGAAAGACAGGGGCAGTGAGTCATGTGAGACGTACACAGCTACCCCATTGGCCACAAAGCCATAGCTTAGGCATTGTGCCTTTTCTACTATTGGTGAATAGTTAAAACTGAAAGCTTCTAGATCCTCCTCTTGAGCTTATTTGTCCTTTATGTGTGGAAGAATGACTGTAGGATTTTACAGTGACAGAATTAGTTAAGAAAAGGACTGAAGTCATCCTTCACAGAGACCAGTGGGAGGAGATTGGAAGCTCAGCTTTTTCCAGATTTTTTTTCCCCTTTTCAGTCCCCTGCCCTGCAGTTTTGTCTGTTTGCTTGTCAGAAAACATTTCTGTATTTTTTTAATCCCTCTGTTAACTTTAGAGGTGACAGAAAATAAATTCCCAATGGCATTCCTTAGTGGAACTCAGTCATGTTTTGAAGCAGAAAATCAAGGTTTTTTTGAATGATGGATTTCTAAATTTTGTTTTGATCTTTAAAGAGATTTTCTTGCATTTCTACACTAACAGGCTAAATTGCTCATTAGTGACACCAAAAACAGAATTAACTTTTTGGAAGACTTATTTCAATTTGGAGAAAGCATGGGGAAAATAATTCTGGAAAATATTAAAAAGCAAAATATCAAATAAATCAAAGAAATGTCTTCCACTAAGTGTGGATAAAGAGGAAATAAAAATTTTCCACTCAAAGATATTCTTTCATGTACTTGTTTTGGTAATAGAAATTGTCCACAACTCTGTAAATCAGATGGTATTTTTTAGTTCTTCCAGGATTACTTAATTCACCTAATTCTTTGCCATACCTCTGCAACACTTGTAAAGACATACAAGCTAATTTGCCTTAGAGATAATTAAATCTCTTCTTCCAGATATTGAAGGTGAGGACAGTGGGCTCTGACAAATAATGACTCTCTTCACAACACTGACCCAGTTATGCAAAATAAATGAAGGGAATATAAAAATGAAAAGTAGCTTGATCTTTCTCACATGTTTCCTAAAAGCCTGTCACTTTCTCATTTAATTTAATCATTACAACAACACATAGTATCTGCATTATGACTTTAATTTCTCAATGGCGTCAACAGACACAGATGTTTTACTGTCATCATATAGCTTGGAATTTAAATCTACGGTTCATGACTATTTTTTCAACTACCTGTGTTACTTTCCAAAATAATAATTGTTATCACTTTGAGGTATATTTTTTCTGGATGTCAGGTAATGGACAAAGTACTTCACATCACCATCAATCCTCAGAACAATAATGTGTCGGTTATTCTGTTATTTCCCTTTCAGAGATGAGGAAATGAAGCTTTTACTATTCAGTGTCATAGTAGTTATTGAAACCAATTCTCATGCATTTTACCTACCGTAGTGATTGTTCTCATGCTATTGAATAAGTCTTGTATGTCTTGTCTATTTTCTTTCTGACAGAAGATATCTGAAATTTTAGCATGAACACAAAATATTCATTGTGGTCACATATATTTAGTGCAGGCCCAGATCATACCAATAAGTGACACATATAGGACTGGAAATAGGCATTAAGGGGTAGCTGTGGAACCAAATTTACTCTTGGGCCCCTATAATAGTCTTCACACTGGACTTTACAACAATAGGAGGTTCCACAACTGCTGAAGGAACAGAGTCCCAGAGAATTTCTTTGGGACCAGCAGTTCTACTACTGGTTAAAAGCCTGAAATATATCAAATAGCAGGATAAGCATATCCTGGGCCCTTTGAAAATGATGTCAAAAATTCCATCTCAGCCAGAGAAATATCAAGAGTCTTGAGGAAGTTTCCTCAGTGGAGCCGCTTCTGCATTTAAAGCACACAACTAATAGGGAACTTCCATTCACTCTCTCAGCCTTGTGTGGTCTCCTTGGACAGTAAGGGGAATTATGGGAGTGAATACATGTGAATCTTCACCCATGTTTTCTGAAGCATACATTGCTTCCCTCAAAGTACTATATTACGCAACTCAAAGAAATGAGAAGAGAAACATGTTTTAGGAAGAATTACAGACAAGATTTTTTGGGTGTTTGGTTTTATTTTTGTGTTTGTTTTGTAGAACTGGAGATTGAGCCTTTGCCCTGATCTACATTCCCAGTTTCTTTTTTATTTTTTTACTCTTATTTTTTAATTTTTACTAGTGCACGTTTGCAGTGTGTGTTGATTACATCCACTGTAAGAAATTGGTACATGTTTATTTTGAGACAGTTTCACTAAATCACTCAGTTGCCCAGGGTGGGCTCTAACTTATGATCCTTTCTGCATTAGTATTGAAATTACATGGATATGCCACCACCCAAAAGGAAGATACGATTTTGCCTTCTACTTTATTGGACCGTTTTTTCTTTCCACACGTAATGCTTCATTCCCTAAATTATTCAATTACTTCATGCTGTCTACAATGCTACTAGTCATTCCTGTTGTACCCATATGATAACATCACACTATTGTTTTCATCAAATAATCTCTCTTACTGTAAAGCAAGTCTTTCAGGGACTGGGTCATACCTCATTTTTAAAAATCCTTTTATAATGTCTAACATAGCAAAGATGAGATCAATATTTATTTTCTTTGGTCTTGTAGTGACCTATTTACTAGTGTACATCAGATCAGAAATTAATGTTGAGATAGTGTCAATGTGTTAAAAACAATATTTTAAAGTGAATTCGAAGTAAACAGATCAGACACTTGAAAACAAGTAGGAATATATGAGACCATAGCTTCTCCCCAGTGTTGGTCTAAATCAATTGCATGCAACATTTGTGCTGACCAAATGCATACTTACGACATTAGCACACAGTTATCTCAGTCCTTTCTGTTGTCATTTACCAACTTCTCCTCAGTCTTTCTTACTTTACGGAGAGCACACATCTGGTTCTCAGATTTTCTCTTCCTTTCTGATCCAGTCATCACCCTGATCTGGTTCAGCATTCACAAGTGCAATCCAGCGAGTACTCTGGTGTCTCTGTTCACCTCCACTCCCATCAGAATAAGACAAACCCCAAATTTAGGGTTTGGAAGATTATACTTTTGAACTTGTAAAATCAAGCCTCTTAGTCTCTAACTATTCATCTTTCATCCTTCCAACTCTATAACTATGCTTTTTTAGTGACCTTTTTTGGGACCTCCAATCTTTTGGTTTCTTTGTTTTCTCTGTCTAGAATCCCTTGCTTTCTGTTCTTCTCTTTCCTTCTATAATTTGTTCTGTTTTAGAGTTCATGGTTCATGATTTCATACACTGTCTGGCCAATATCTTCCACTTTCTTATCTGCTTATCTTCAAATACCCCTTCCTTCTTCCATCCCAGAAGTCAAAATCTGATTATGGAGCAATTTAAGTGATGATCTTCTGAAGACTCTTTGGGGCTAAGAGCAGCTGAGTACAATTCTCACAAGGTTATTAAGGATGTTGTTATAAATTGATAATCTGTAGACTTGACTAGTTGCTCAGTCCTGTATTAAAATACAATATTTCCTTGCCAACCTTTCCCATCATTGTCCACAGTACTACCTGCCCTTGGTTTTCTCCTCCCACATCCTTTATCTCACCAGACTCCCTTACCTTCTCATTCCCAGGAAAACTAATAACTTGCCAATATGTCCATTCCTTATTTCCTCATTACACCTCATTAAAAAGAAAAGTTTTTCCACTGGTTTGAGGCAGGTAACCCATTGGGTACATGGATACCAATCTCTCATACCTGCGTAGAAACTTTTTCTCCAATATTTCTATCTTTCTAAAACTGTCAACAACTTTTTGCCTACTAATTTCATACTGGCATTCAATAATGCTTAGTTCTTCTCTTCAATATTTAAAAATCCCCTCAGCAGACTTCAGATCATTCTTCCTGTCTTCTACATTACTTGGGCAATCCTTTTGAAATGTTTTGCTATATTCACTATTTTTCTTTCCTTTTTCTCATTTCTCTACCTAATCAACTGGATTCTACCATCACCATGACTCTTGTTGACAAGAATACAAAACACCTCTTAGCTGCTAAATCTCTTGACAATTTTTGTTCTTTTAATTATTTGACTTCTCTAAAACATTTTTGTCATCAATCACTTCACTTTTCTGGAAATGGTCTCTTGTTTTGGCCTCATGTATTTCTGATTTTCTTCTCATCTTTTCTATTCATATTATTCTCCCTTGTGAGGTGTGTATCCTTTTCTTGTCTCTTAAGGATTTGTACTTTCTCTAATATCCCACAAATCCTATTCACTTCTCAGTCCAGAGTCTTTCATGGTCATTCTATTAACCTCCATGGTGTCAATAAGATTCTGTACGAATGTTACTTCTACCTATCTGGTGTAATTAGGGTTTGCAAGGGAAAGGATTAATACAGGAAACATAATTTATAAGATTATTTTATAATATTTGCCCCAAGAGTCAAATGCAAGTGTGGAAAATCTGTCCATACACTAGAGACTCAAAGAATCCAGATCAGGGCTTGGATCCTAAGGCAATATCCTGCATGAGTCCAGCTGGAGACCTGGAACCCATGATAATGACCCCCACAAGTCCAACTGGAGGCCTAGAGTCCATTGCAATGTCTCACACAAGTCTGTTTCAAAGATCTGTGCTGGGATGCCCAAAGATCAGTAGTAGAAGCTAGAAAGTCTGCACCAGTGGGATGAAGGAAATTGTGCCAGCAGGTTGAAGGATTTGCACCAGAACCAGGAAGCAATGTCAAAATAAGGACGGGAGCTCCCCCAAAGTCAAAACCAGCCAGCCATTCTCAGTGACAACGAGTTCCCAAGCTCCTCTGACGATGAGAACAGCTGAGTTCATATCAGAAAAGCCAGTGTGACAAGTTCCTCTAGGAGAACCAATAGCACCACTTCTTCCTCTCCAGTTTTTCTTTTTTATGCTTATTGGCAACAATGCTTGGGTGGGCTTCCCATACCCTGCACCACGTTGGTTCAGTTCATCTGGGTATCACAAGTTCACCATTAGTTAATCCACCACAATCCACCCCTGGTTAACTTGATAACCAGACATATTTCCTTAAACCATAGTCTCAAGTGGCAGATTTGGGAAAAGTTTACATGCCTTGTTCTATTCAGATTTACATTAAAATAACAATTACATATATACAATTCTCATTCCTGCACCAAAAGCAAAATATTCAAAGGGTGATCAAAATTCAAGATTAAAATCACAATACTTTGAATAATTAACCTGATAATAAACATGTATCTAAACACTACACTAAAATCATTATTTAAAAAGTTATCAGCACTCGGGAGGCTGAGGTAGGCGGAGCGTTGTGAGTTCGAGTCCGGCTTGGGCTACAACGCGAGCGCAAGGCCGGCCTGAGCTACATAGTGCGACCCTGCCTCAAAAAACCAGGGCCGGGAGTTTGGCTCAGTGGCTTAAGCGCCTGCCCTGGCAGGCGCAAGGCTGTGAGTTCAATCACCGGTGCCGCAAAAAAAAAAAAAAAAAAAAAAAAAAAAAAAAAAAAAAAAAAAAAAAAAAAAAAAAAAAAAAAGTTATTACAAAGACAATCCTTGCCTCCCATTAATTTTTAAGAACAGGGTATGGCAAGATTAAAAAACGGATTTCCTGCAATTCAAATGCAGTCTTCCCATCAGGTGAAAGGCTTCAGTTCATTTTTCCATTGTCCTGTTCTTCTTAACAATCAAGTTTTTCTCTGTTTCTTTATTGCAACCCACAGATCCACTGGAGCCTTTCCTCTGGCCAAATGTGTAAAATCACCTTGCTGACTTTTGCTCTTAATTTCAAACATAGATCTGGCCAAAAGCTCTCAACAGTAACGATGCCACCATTCCAACATTCAAATTTTTCTGCCACCCAGGCAGTATCTCCAAACAACAAACGAAATATGGGCCAACTTGCTACCAAAGCACAACATATTACACTTGGGATCCAGTAGCCAATGCACTCCTTCTCAATAGACGTCTCCTGGGCTTCATTTTAACCAGAATCATTTCCATTAGTACTCTGGTTTTTCAGGCTCTAACCAGAGTCTCCCATATAGCTCACAGCATACAGGGGCTACTTCTTTGACCAGTTTCTCAAAACCTTCCAAATTCCAAAAGCTCTTAAACCACAAGGCAAGGCAATGTGACAGCAATAAACCCACTCTTGGTACCAACTTCATAATTTCTTGTACATTTGTATATCTTGTGTTATATCTGTCTTTCTAGTAAAACCCTGACTGATATGCTCTCTATAGTACATACCTCTCTCTTAAATATCACAACTGTTGATGTGACAGTTGTTTCCCCTTGAATGTCTCAACCTAATCCTGCCCCCTCATCAATATGAACAACACCAAAGTCGTCATCTATTTCCTCAAATTATATTATTTTTATTGTTTTTCGTCTCAGTGAATTGTACCATCATCTGTCAGGGACCAAAGAAGGACAACTTTGGACCAATGTTCAAACCTTCTTTTACTCAGGCTTTTATAATTAACTAATCAGCATGCCCCAAAGATCTCTTGAATCTATCCATCATGGTGCATCACATTCCAAGTATGTGTCCTTCAATATGACTCAGTTAAAATTAGATGCCTTCTTTGTCTGCGATCTTGTGAATTCCTACTCAATCATCTCTTGGTTGCAATGAAATAATATTAAAATACCAATACATTCATTTTTGATTGATTATGTGCTTTGTTCAATTTTTCACAGTTGTGTTTATGAGCATTTTAAACATAATTGTTCAAAGCCAATGAAACGAAAATTTTAAAAACTTCATTTATTGACCTGTGAAAGTATTTTTTCTACATTAAAAAAGTCAATTTCGACTTTCAATTTTTTGAAAAATAAATGTTATTGATGGCAGAATTGTACATCTTAAATTACATGCTATTAAATAAGTCCACAGTAGATTTTTAATAAACCTTTAATAATGTAATTTGGAAAACAACAATAGTAATACCTTGTATTTACACAGCACTTGACACATTTCAAAACTCTTTAACTCACACTGTTATATATGATGCTCATACAAACACAATGAGGAAGGTTGTACAAGTGCTTTTATTCTGTTAACACATTCAAAGAAACTGAAATTTGGAAAATTATGTGATTTCTGAAAAGTTACAATGCAACACAGGAAAACCATCATGCCCCTGCAACCCCAAAACTTACAACCAGTTTAAAATTATAATATACTGTCTTGTTTAATATATTAAACTATAATATATTTTAAACTCTACTATCTTGATCAAGGAAACAAATTATTAGATTAAGACTTTTAATTTGTCTTCAAACTTCCATTTCCAAAGAAGGTAAGTAGAAATTTCTGTCCTTTACACATTTATGAACAAACTCTTTTCATTACAGAATTAGCTCTTGGTAGTGTTTTCATTTGTTTGCTATGGGTGGTCTGATTTGTCATGGGGGAAAATTGGGTTTAGATGAAAATGAGTGCTATCTGAGCAGGAAGTTTCTCAACCATTCTGAATGTGCAATGAGTAAGTACTGAGATGTGTGGCCAGATCATAGGAAGATGAGCCAGACATGCTAAAGAAGTGGTCTTTTCTTTTTCACTAAATTCTGTAAGAAATAAACCTTTTGGTGAACTTAGATTTTTACCTGTAAGTGACTGAATTGCTTATTATTTTTGCACATTTATTATTCTCTATTAAGTGTGATGAGCACATTTCTTTCAAGAAGGCAAAAGTTTAGCAATTTAGTATAGGTTTCCAAAACTCCACGTGATTCATGGAGAACAAAGCCAATAGCTCAATATTTTGGTTTCCATTTTCATCTGACTGATTTGGCACTGTGTAGAAAAGGGAAGAAAAATAGGCTAGACTATTGTACTACATCTCCGAATTTCCTATATCTTAGTTGATTAGATACAGAGAATATTTCCTGTTTTATTCTAATATTAAGGAAATAGCTATGAGTATAATATGAAGTCTATGAAATGATACTTCAACTTTTAGGATTAACTAACCAAAACAAAGTATTATTATTACCTAATTGTAGTTTTAAATAACAAAATTATACTTACATAAAAGAAGAAGTAATCTTACTAGAGTTTGAATTTCACTTGTCAGTACATTGGGATTTCATGTGTAGTTGCCACACAAAGATGTGCATACTACACACTTAATGTATACACCAAGGATTTAGGGACTTGCTAAAATATGGATTTTGATTCTGTATGTCTGAAACTTATCTTAGTTTTTGCACCTACCTATCTCCTAGGCAACACTGAGCTGCTGATCAGTAGAGCACACTTTTATTAGTAAGTTTATATGTACTATTCTGAAGTCTTAGGTTGACATAATATCACAACACAGTCACTTACTGTCAATAACTATCTCAGTGAGAGGTTTCTACTAGTCCATGTTTATAGTACATAAAACTTGCACCCATTGTGCAGAGTTGGTACATGTACATAACACACTTTAATTATTTTTATCCCTTTCTGTGCCCCTCCACTTCCACTTTCCTCCATTTTCCTTTTAGCAAAAACTCTAACTCCTGTACCATCATCTTCCTTACACCTTTTTGACTTCTTTGTCAATGTCTGCTTCTTCTCTTAATGTTTTGTCATACCTTACTGTCATTTGCCCCTGCATGCTTAATATCTCATACAATTGCAGAACTCCAGGTGATACCTTTCAGAAGGACCACAACAATCTTTATCTCTTCATGAACACTACACCAGCAAAATAAAATCTGTAAAAACTCAGTAGAGTAACTTCACAACCTCTAGTCAAACTCCCATTTCTTGTTACCTCATTTGTCTATTCAAGCATTATATTTGTCTTTCGTCTACAATTTTAACTGGTATGCTTTCACTCAGATGATGTGTGTGTGTGTGCCTGTTGCTTTTTGTTTTTATTTTTGTTTTTGCTCAAAAACAAGATGCATAATTTTGGCTTCTCTTTTGATTATTTAATTTTTTCAAAATAAATTTGAAAATAACCTGCTGCTTTTCTGAAATGTGTGTTCAGTGTTCTGTCAGATCACTTTTGTTAAAGAACATTTCCCAGTAGTGTTGTTCTACTAGACAGTGCCCATATGAATAAATATAATTACATAAGACATTGATCCATTCATGTATCCAGTGGTGAAAATTTTAAGCAATGTGACTACTTGGAGAGAAACTGTTTTGATAAAAAGTAAGATTATTTTATAATTCTCAAATAACACCATCAAATGTCTATCTGCTACATTCTCATTTTTATATTTATATTTCTTCTGATATCATGACTAACGAGTTGATTTAGCTTTCTTAATAGAAGTTGAATACTTATGTGATTATGACACAATGAAACATCATTTGAAATACTTTTGATGCTTTTTGGGGGAAGCTAGTCATACAGAAATGTCTATCGAATATTCTTTTATACTTTCTGAGCCTCTTTACAAAAGTTTTTATCTCTTATTTTTTTAAAAAACTAGTTCTTAGGCCATGATAATGATAGAATTGGCACTTTAGTGATGTCAAGTATCTTACAGTAAGTTAAATTTAAGGAATTAGATTATTGACTCTGGAAAAGTAAAACTAAAAGAAAAGGTACATGAATTAGTATTTTATTCACTAACTCTAGCTTCTTAACTTAGGTGAATATATTGCTTTCAAACATACACCAAATTACCTACTAAAATTTTCAGTCATGAACATTGTCGGACCCATAAGACAGCACACTACTTTTATTATGTATCTATATATTCAATTTCAACTCTATTTCCAACTTTTGGGTGGTCTAAAATTGAAATAATTAATTAAACACTATGAAAAGCATCTGCCATCCACATTTTGTCTTGGATGAAAGAAATTATTTCATGCTTTACTTAAGGAAAGTTAATACCCAAAGGCTGCACATTAGCACTGTCTTGAATTAGAACTTGCCAAATCCGAAAATTGGCTACTCACATGCAATCATCGCTAATAACTTATGAAAATTTAAATTAAATTGGATTAATAATTTAAGTAGACAGTTCTACCAGTGAAGCTTAAAATTTTAAAGCTGTAGAATAAGCAATGAATGTATCAGTTAGAAAATGTGTTGTTGGATATAAGATTTAAAATACTGTCATAAAAATAATAAAAAGAGGGAGAGACCCACCTATGAATAATATATGTTGAAGACAATATAAATCTTGAAATAAAGGTTTAAAAGAAAATGGAGTTACTCTTCCTTTCAAACAATTGTTCTACTTTTCATGTTACTGGTGCTTTGAGTCAATTTTTCAGGTAGGAGTGAGGAGATAGGACCATTAGCTGGATTGCATGTTTGTTATGCTAAAATCTTTTTGTTAAAGCTTTAGCAGTAGAGGTGGGTCAGGGAATGAAAAGCAAATGATACAGATATGCTTCTCAGCTAGTAGGAATAAGAATAAATCTACAGTTAACACAGTGAGGAAAGAACATGCTAAATAATGAACTTCAGGTCTAAGTAGGAGGAAAACAAAACAAGCAATGACTAAAAACTTAGAACCAAACTTTACATAGAAATCATGTATGAATCATGTCTGTGAGATTAAATGAAAATCTTTTGCTGCCTCTAGCCAAGGGCACCTGGGAAGATATGTGAGCATGGCAGTAAAAAGGATTATGTACGTCACACCACAAGGTGTTGAATCCTTTTCACCTGAAACGCAGATCCTCAAATTGAATTAAGATAGACAAATGAATGCCTCTTGCATGGTTCCCCTAGACTTTTCTTTAGAGAAATTCTACTACAGCTTTCCCTGTTTGCAAGTGAAACAGTGTAAACTTGTTATTCAGCCCACAGTGTATTGGTCAAAATTTGGGACTTGATCAAAATTCACTTAATCAGGTAAATTTTCATAAGAATTCCAAGTTGTGACTAAAAGATTTACCTTCAGTCTATAGACTAAGACAGAAGGAAAGTCCATTTTCAGCAAGACTGTAGTGTAGGAAATATAATCAATCTCCAGCAAGAATGAAGAGTGATGCAGAACTTAGAGATGTCAATGGTAAAATTCTTGCGTTTTCTACAATATCATGTACAGATTTCAGTTTTAATTTCAGTTTTATATTCTTGGATTTCCTGACATCTTCCCTTCAATCCCTGAAGACATAGTTGCAAGGATTCAAACTTGACATGGCCTGGTTACAGAAATAGATGACTGGACTAAACAGGTTTTGAGGCAACTTCTAATCATTACTGTCACATCATATGTAAATAGGCTTCCCTTTGCCTCTGACTCACGTAATTCATTGCATTTTGATAGAAAAATACAGTTTCTTTCCTTTAAGCCACTCCCATCTCCCTGGAGTAACTCTTAAGTTAGTTTAATGTTCCCTTCAAGTGCCATATGAGTCCTAAATAAAATTTTTATATGTATAGTAAGATTGAACCAGTCAGTCAAGTCAACAAATATTTGCTGAGACAGTATTATTTACCAGCACTATCATCAATTGGGAAAATGAAAGTAAGGGTGGTGATGCTTTTTGACTTTACAGGTGGAAATAATAAGGTGTGCTAAATCTGCTATAGTACATCCACTGTGGAATCATTGAAATGTATCTAAAAGTAACAAACACAGTATCAATTCTAAAATAGGGATATATATATATATATATATATATATATATATATATATTATACTTTTTAGTATGCTATTTAGTGTACTACTTAGTATACTATGCATATGAGAGTCTTGAAAAAGAAAATAGTCTCATACATTAAGAAAATAAAAATCAAGTCAACACTAATACAAAATCTGTCAAAAATATTTGTCTGCAAAATAATTCTCAAGACTCTCCCTTTGAGGTTTTATGTCCCCTAGTACCTGTAAATGGTCTGATTTCATTAAATTCTTTGAGTCAGATTTTTACTGATGTTTTTAGTTCATCTACATTATTTCACAGCTATGATCCTCTCCCTGAGCTAGGGCCAAATCAACCTCCAAAGGAGAGAAGCAAACTCAAATAACACTGATGTGTTTTATCTGATTCCAACTTTCAACTATAAATTAGGGGATTGTCCAAGTAGTGAGTATTTTACAAATAATAAGGTATCATTTTCCTTAATTTGCTTACTTTCATGAAAGCAGAAGTCAGGTCAGATGTCCCATTCTGCATAAGAATCTCATTTACGAGAACCCTGCTTCTTCTTATCCTCCACTCCCTCAAAGTCACGATCCTTGCAGATCTTACCAGTGCAGATCACTGCAAACCTTGAACTCTTCAGATTTGTGTTGTAAAGTTCACTAAGCTCTCTCCCTTCCAACTTTCCCATGCAGTTGTTCCTGTGACTCTGGGGCTTTGCAGAGAATTGGAATTTTCTAACACCTTTTGTGGTGATGAGCAGAAGAGATGCGATTGTGGAGCATTTTATAAGGACACACACTATTTAGCTGTAATGCCTCTAAAATTCAGAACTGCTAAGCATATTTGAGCTGCCCTTTCATGCCATTTTCCAGAATATTAGGGCATCTAATTAAATTATTCATGCTGTCTTGACCAAATAAGGCATTCGGTTCATTTTAATGGGGAGTGACATTTATTTTCCTATCCTGAAGAATTCCACAGAGCTTTCATTGTAACAAAGGCTAACTTTATATCTGATACAGTAAACATATAAATATAATGACATCATTTATGGTGTTTTAAATTTTAGCCTCTTTAAAGAGGTAAATTTTCCTAACCTACATCTAAAATTAACAATAGGCTTGATAACTAACTTCAACTTCTCATCTTGTTTTTATAGCATATGTTCTTGTCATATCTCCAAACTGTGAAGTGAACATATCATTTGAATGCACAATTTAGAATCAACATAATTATTTTAAATAGGTTCCTTCAATGTTTCAGATGACTATTGAAATTTATACAATGGGGTCAAATTGCAATTTACAAACTTTTGTGCATATTGAAAATGATTTCTTTGGCAGTGATAAGTTTCCAACAGACTATGATGAGGGCAGTTATCTTCTTCTGGTCTGAATTTAATTTTAGTTATTTTTATTCATGATATTCTAGCCCATAGCATATTAAGGAATACATAACTTCTAAAAGTGCTGAATTCTCTTTGAGATGTGTTTTATCGTACTGTTAAATACTATACATCATGAGCAAACAATTCATGTAGAAAACTGTGCCTGTTCTTTGGAGGGAGGTAGATAGATAAGCTGTCCAAGGTACAAGGAAATAGAGCATAGATAATGCAGGTTTGAGATAGTCTCTTGCTTAAATGATGCATTAAATCAATATTCTGCAGTCTTTTTCTTGTTACGTTATTTACTTGGATACTGTCACAATTTTCCATTATATTGTTTGTTTCAGAAGACATATTTTTCTCAGTTCCCAATTTCATTTGATTAGTATTCTTTAAACTCTTTCACTATATATGTAAATTATCAACTATTTTCATCATGCCACTCTTTTGCTGAAAGACTTTGTTGGTCCCTTATGTCCTGTCATGTCACATGGAACCATTTGTACCTGAGTTTCAAACTACAGCTCCTGGGCCCTTTTCTAAGACATGATTTTCTAGTGTTATCTAACATCTTCTATGTTGTAATTAGTCTGCCCCTTGCTATTATATCAGTGTATCAGGTTAGTCTCACTTAAACATTTTCCTCTTCTTTCATCTATCTGTCCTCATCTCCTCTCCCACTGTGAGTGTACTTCCCTTTCTCCTCATTTCTCCCACTTCTTCAGTTTTTAAAAGCTGACAATCATCCTAAAACCTTTTCAAAACTGGTCATAAAGGATTACTATCGTTAAAATTTCCTTCGTATTTAGGTACATATAATCTCTGACCACAGCCTTATTTCTATGTTATTTATCAACAATAGATGTCATTATATACTTGGAGATTTACAATATCTAATAATGGTATAAATGAATACAAAAGACAAATGATACATTCAATCTGACATGTGTCAGAATCAAAAGCCAGCTTACGTTCATTGAATATAAAAAGTTATGCCAATTCATCCTACTAAACTGCCTTTTTCATGTAAGTGTTTCTCTGCTGAATGTTAAATTCCACATATTAAAAGAGGTAATAAACATGAAACAGGGACAGGATATAATAATATCAACTAAATGAGTACATGCCTTGTTTTAAGCCTGCCATGCTGACTGGGATTTGGGTCTGTCTGACTAGATCACTACTCTTTGTTTCTACAAAGTTCTGTATTTCTGTGACAGTAGTTTATGGTTTCTTATTTTTCAAAGAAGATGCTAAAACATAGAGAAAAAACTTAGCATTGTAAAGAAACATTTCTTTGAGAATGTGATAATTCAGATCATGATTATAAGGAATTTTGGTAAAAGTTTTGATTCATTTCTTTGGAAATTTATAAAAATATATAATTAGTAATGCCATCATAAACTCATCAGGTAAAAATTTTAAAAGTTCCTAACATATAGTGGAGATTATACATATATATATATATATATATATATATATATCTTTAAAAAAGAAGAGATTCACACACTAAAATACAAAAAATAATCAAAACTATCAATATTAATAAAATAACTGTTTGTATCATCTTTTTAACTACTTCTGAATGTTGCTTGGTAGGATTGGGATTACTTTGTTCTGGTGCCTAAAACATGATTAAAATACCTAGGTGGATATATCTTAAGGTGGATATTACAAACGTTTAGACTTTTTAGAAAGTGCTACATGATGCACTGGATAGACACTGATCTCTAACATTTGGAACATATGAATATTACCTTCTGTGGTAAAGATGTGATTAAGGATTTTAAGATGAGGCGATTAACCTGGATCATCCAAGTAGGTGCAAAGCAACCACAAATGTCCAAATAAAATGATTTGACACAGACAAAAGAGAAGATGCAACACACAAGCAGAGACTGGAGTAACTAAACACAAGTCAAGAAACTTCAGCAACCACCAGAGAGAAAAAAGGTAAGGAGGCCTCCTGGTGCCTCTGGAGACAGCACCATCCTCTTCATCTTGATTTTTGGCCAATAATACAGACTTTGGACTTCTGGGCTTCTGACGTATGAATGAATATGTTGTTTTAAGCCACTGAGTTGGTTATAATTTATTTTTGCAGCTATGCAAAACTAGTATCTGTTTGAAAATGACATACTATATATAAAAAACCTAAAATGACCAAGAAAATACAACAACTAAAGAAATCTTAAGAAGTTGAAATATACAAGTATCACCATGTAAAAATCAGTTGAATTCTTGTACATTAAACAATAAACCAAAAATATTTTCAAATTCCATTAAAAATAGTATAAGAAATCTTGGAAGTAAATTTAACCAAACAGGTAAAAGATTTGCACACTGAAAATTATGGAAACACTAATGAGAGAAATAAAAAAATACCCAAATATAACAGGAAGATATACCATATTTGTGAATTAGAACGAGCAATTTTAAACTGATATACTAACTCAGTGATCAAAAAAGTTAATGTAATCTCCATCAATATTTGGTTGTTATTTTACACAGGAAAAAAAAATAGTCTAAAACTGGTATGGAGCTATTCACAAAAACAAAACCCAAAAGCTAAAGTAATTTTGAGAAAGAAGAATAAACACAGGAGTGTCACACATCCTTGTTATAAATTATATTTAAAAACTTTAGTAGCAAAACAGTATTTCATAAGAATAAAAGCTAATATGTACAGCAGTGGAAGAGACTACAAAAACCTAGAAATCAACTCAAGTATATACTGTCAGACAATTTTTGATGAGAGCACCAAAAAGCCACAGTGAGAGAATGATAATCTTAGGCATAAATACAAGTAGCAAAACTGGTTCACATGCAGAAGTACAAAATTAGACTCTTACATTATAAACAAAAATTATCTCAAAATGAATTGAAGATATAAATATAACACTTGAAATTATAAAACTCCTAATGAAAATATAGGGTTATACTTCCTTTTATTAGTCTTGGAAATTAATTTTTTGGTTATGGCAACAAAGCACAATCAAATAATACAAAAAATAAATGAACAGAACTTTATCAAACTAAAAGTTTTCTGAACAGTAAAGGAAAAAATCAACAAAATGGAAAAAATGTATGGAATATGAGACCACAATATGTAAAATATTTTTAAAATTCATAAAACTCACTAGTAAAAAACAAACAACTTGATTAAAAAGTTGGCAAAAGCACTAGATAGGCATTTTTTCAAAGTTATGCAATATCAGTTTTTTGAACAAATGCAAACCAAAACCACAATGAGATATCACTTCATACCTGTTAGGATGACTATTACCAAAAACTCAAAAGGTAAGTATTGTCATGGATATGCAAAGAAGGAAAACCTTATGCATGGTTGGGGGGAATATAAATTGGTATAGCCATTTTGCAAAGCAATATGGAAGTTCCATAGAAACCTAAAAATAGAACTACCATGTAACACAGCAATCTCATACCTATCTATCTATCTGTCTGTCTATCCATCTACCTATCTATCTATATCAGTATCTCAAAGTGATATCTATACTCCCATGTTATTAAAGCAATATTCATGATATACTGTGTTCACTATATATTATGTACACACAATGGAATAGTATTTGCTTTTAAAAAGGAGGAAATTTGACATGTATAAAGCTGAAAGACATTATGCTAAATGAAATAAGAAAGACACAGAAAGACAAACATTACATGGAATTATCATATGTGAAATCTAAAACTTTGAAGTTAGGGAAACAGAGTAGAAGAGTGGTTTTTAGGAACCAGGGTGTTGACATAAAATGTTGAGCAAAGTTTATAAACTATCAGTTATTCATGAGTAAGTTCTAAAGACCTAATGTAGAACATGGTGACTGTATTTAATAATAAATACATTATGTGTTTAAATTTCGCTGGGAGAGTACATCTTAAGTATTTTCATAACACAGGTAACTATGTGAAGTTACAAACATGTTAATTAGCTTGATTATTTTGATAATTTCAAGCATCACTATGTGTACTATGGATACGTACAATTTTCTGTTGGTTGCACTTTAACAAAATTGGAGGTGAAGGAGAAATATATAATAATGTTTCTCAATGATTTATACTTAATTTTAGCCAAAATGACAGTTGTGGGGGTAACGTGGACATAGATTGTCAGGGCTGATTTGGCTGAAAGTTCGTAGCTAAGTAGGCGTCTTCTATTTCTCACGTGGCTCCACACATTCTCCCTCCTCATGCACCATCCCCTGAATGGTATAGAAAGATTTTCAAACCTAGAAAAGCTTCTCTTTGAACAAAAGTTGTTCAGATAAATCAGCAGAATCTAAACTGGGTTTCATTTTCTGTGACTATAGATCCTATTTTCAAGTTAGGTGAGTTACCCAGTGTATCTTGCTGGATAGAGGGTACACTCATGATTAAATCAACTTTGTTTTCATTTGTATGAAGTATGTTCAACTTCCGTGACTACAGTTGAATGAATTGGTGGTTACCAAGCTCATTAGACTCAGGTTTGGTTCCTGAGTTTCCTCAGTGTTAGGTGAGAATCCTGTGTTACTTGTATCTATTCTCAAAAAATGCAATATTCAAGATTTTGGGTGAATTCGGCTATTGCTATCCACTTACATTAAATGTTTCCAACAGATCTGGAAAAGCCACTTGATGCTTTTCAATTTTCTTGTAAGGAATATTTACTATGAAATAATTTGGAGGTAAGTGTTATGGTATTTCTTAGAATATTATTTAAAATATTCCAATATATCACAAAATCAGTACTGTAATAAAGTTGGGTCTTTTTCTATTTTTACTTGCTGCTAAATATCCACTTGTGACTTTTATCCATTTGAGTACAAACCTCTAATGGAAAAAAAAACCTCCAAAATATCAACCACAATAAAGGATTCCAATAGTAGTATACTAAGAACAGCTTATGACTTAATTAATTTCTTTAAAATGATACTGTACAATAGAAAGTTTATACTGGAGATGTTACATTTGATGTATCTCATCTTTAAAACTGAAATATAAATGCTTGGTTTTTGTTTCCAAAAGTGGATACATGTTTGTATCAATATGCTTTTTGGTATAGTTTTTAGGACTCAGACAATAGTTTCTCAGAAAGATACATGATTTTTTAATTCAAAGTGCATGAATCCAGGTTGTTGCACCATTTATATGAGACCAGGTAATCCTGTCATATTGCTAGTAGCAACTTCAAATAAAAAGTATTTTTAAATATAAATAGAAAGCCAGAAATCATCTTTCAGTCATTTTTGAAATAAATAATTCAATTATTTATTTCTCAACTGTACACTTCTATATCAATTTAAATGAGAATCACACTGAATATATTTAACATACAATAATTTTTAATGCCAATAATTATTTCTTTTTTTAGTAATTCTACTTTCTTGGTATCTATAACTGATGAGTAGATATTTTAATTGTAATTTTACTGACATACATATGTTAAATTATCTTGAAAAAAGTGAACATTTTCAGGTTTCTTAATGTGTAGCCATGTGATCACTTTAGCACAGCTTTCAGTTTGCCCAAGAGTACTGCTCCGGTTTTTTCCATAATTGGATCTCATCCAGTTAATGTATGACCCCTTTTAGCCCTTGTAATATCTGTTCCATAATAAGCAGGGGGAAGAAAAAAAAGATGCTGAAACTCTATCACGTAGTAACTATACCTAGAAGATGAGGTGGTTAAATATAATATGCAGCATTACTAATCAGTGATATGAAACATTCGCAGGAAGCCTGCCTTCCTGAAAGCCACTTGCTCTACCTCTTGCTACTATGTAAGAAAATAAATTGCAGGTTTTCATGATAAGGGGGATGGGAAAGGGTCACAAGTTACAGATTAATGTGAATTTTGTAGTTATTCTTCCTTTTCCTGTTAGTGCAGTACAGTTGAAGCCAGTAAATATGGATCCATTTAAACTACTTGAGAATCTGGTTATGTATTTTATGAAATGAGACATTTGTTTCTGGAACACTCCAGTATTTATATATAATTTTCATGAAGGTCAAATTAGCAAAACAACTTGTAATATAATAGAAAAAGGATCATTTGGATATTTCAAAATTTCACTTGGGTGAAGTCACTTCAACAGTGATTTTGATGAATAGTTTCTTCCTGGTTTTGGTTTTACTTATTCACATGCTTTCTGATTCCCCTTCATTTAGGTTTATCTTCGACCTGGAGAGGGCTGATGAATATCATTAAAAGAAAACTGGAACTCATATTATGACAAAAAAGAAAGGAATTCTTTCTTGCTTTAAGTGAGTTCAAATTTTTATGATCAAAAGAATTCTACATAGAGACCAAAGTAACTTTTAAACGTGACTCCAGAAACTTTGAAGGAATTTACAGAGTAAAAATGATTCCATGCAATTGAGGAAACATCACTGTACAGATTTATTTTATGAAGAGTAAATAATGAAAACTACAGACTTGCAAATTTGATGTGAATTCCAAATAATACCAAGAATGAGTATCTAGAAACATTAAATGGTGATGAAGAAATACACAAAGAAAGGTAGAAAATAATAGTAGAATTTAAACTGAAATAGAAAGACTGTCCAACATGGAGGAGAAGTTGGCCTAAACATTTCAAGAGCTTAGGTGGAATAGGAATTGGATTTGGAGAATGATTCTAGGGAACAGATTATGGACAAAACACTAATAAATTTTCTAATAAGATGTACTATTTGCAAATGTAATAAGATATAAAAGAATACATACCCATCACTTGAAAATTAAGCATAACCTGAACATTGTTACCCATTCTTTAAAATAATAATGAAACGGCCAGACATGGTGGTACAGGCCTTTAATCACAGCACTCAGGAGGCTGAGGTAGGAGGAGCGTTTTGAGTACAAGCCCGGCTTGGGCTACAATGTGAGTGCAAGGCCAGCTTGAGCTACATAGTGCGACCCTGTCTCAAAAAACTAGGGCTGGGAGTTTGGCTCAGTGGCTTAAGTGCCTGCCCGGCAGGCATGGGCTTCTGAGTTCAATCCCCAGTGCCACAAATAAATAAATAAAAATAAAATAAAATAATATGAAACAGCCCATGTGTCTCCTCCCCTGCTAATCTTCCTGTATTATGTTGGATGAGGGAGATGGTACTAGTCCTTTACATTTTTATTTATATTAATTTGGATTTGACGATGAGATTTTAAATGTACTGTACTAAGTGTAGATTATGGCTTAGCGCTTAAGGGACACATAACTGGGTTTTCATATCTAGGCAAAGGAAGGCCCCAAATAAAAAATACTTTATGTTTGTGGAGGAATCATTTGCTATTTGTATAAAAATTCTTGTCTCAAAAAAGAACGTAGGAAATAGAAATACTCCATGCAAATACTCAATTTTATCACTTCTCCCCAAAGTCACTGAAATATAAGGAATGTATGAATTAAAATGCAAAAACTATAAGAATTTTTTAATACTTTGGGTTAAAGCTGTTTAAAAGAGTACCGGATGGTTTCAAAGGGAAAAAGGAGAAAAAATGTTTTCATGTTCACAGGACCACAGGATGCCTATCTTCTGGGTAGAGATTTCGAAGTTGTGGCAGCTTCCTCCCTGAATTAATTGTAGCATTGAATAAATTTTGCATCAGCTAAAGGGAAGTGCTACATGTAAATAGAAATCCTGCTGTGTTTGATTACTTGTGCCTCTGGAGAACAGGCACCATGGGTACACTTTTCTTTGGCATGAAGTAGAAGGAAGTAATGAGGTAATCAGGTAAATCAATTAGTAAACTATTGTAGTGGCAAAGTCAGAAACAATAAGAATTATGGAGAAAGCAATATGGGAAGGAGAAAAGCGGATACATTCTAGATAATTTCTGAAGATACTATCAAAAGAATTTTTCTAATTTCGCTAGTTGTCTGTTTTCTTTTGCTATAACAGAATACCTGAGACTGTGTAATTCATAATAGGTCCATTTAGCTTGCAGTTTGGAAGACGGCATCTGCTGAGGGCTACATGCTGCTTTGTAACGTGACAGAAGTCAGAAGGGAAGGAAGGGCACTCATGACAGAGAGAAAAGGTGGCTAAACTTTCTCAGTAGCTACTTCATTCCTGTGTGAAAAGCATCAATCCATTCCTGACGGTTTCACCCTTACAACCCAAATACCTCCTTACGGGTTTCACTTAGCAACATTGCTCACTGAGAAATTCAGGCTCCAACCCATGAATTTTTGGGGGAAACAACCAAACCATCAGTGTTCTTGAAGCAAGGGAGTCAGAAGTGACTGCTGCACAGTTAAGTTTATATTAGAATCGTTTTCTGAAACAGAATATACAGAGAGGACAGTTATTACTTTTTTAGTTGAGAGCTGAAGGAAAAGCAAGATCAAATATGGACATGTGAATTTTTAGATGCTTATGAGGCATTTATGAGGATATGTCAAGTGAGATACATGAGTCTGGCACTTAAAAGAATTATCTTGGCTAGAAAATATTGAGAAATTTTTATATTTCTGTGGCATTTAAAGCTACAGGAATGAATTAGATCATCTAGGAGAATTTAGAAAAGGGGTGAGAAATGCAGACTATGGAAAGATAGACAAGGTCAAAATGTATTTTCCTGCAAGAGTCTGTTACAGTTTGGACCTGAAATGTGCCCCTAAGTTCTTATGCACTGAGAGGCAAGGCTTTTGGAAGGCGATTGGCACATGGGGCACTGCACTCACCAGTGGATTCATCCCCTGATAGCAGCTATGTGTGCTGTTAGAAGGTAGGGACTGTTTAGATGTGGTCTCTGGGAATGTGATTCGGAAAGGTTTATCTCCAATACCAGAGCCTCCCTTCTCTCTCTGCTTCCTGGTTGCCGTGACAGAAGTAGCTTTCCCTTGCCAGACACTCCTATTATGCCCTTCCACCCTCAGAACCAGCTGGCTATGGACTGAATTCTCTAAAACACACAAGTCAAAATAAACCTTTCCTCCTTTAAATTGTGGGTGTTGAATATTTTGTCCGAGTGATGAGGAAACCAGAAACACAGAGTTGAATCTGAAAGAGAGAAACTAATTCTGTCCAAGAATTCAATGACAAGTACTAACTTCTTTCCCCAGTCACTTTTGAGTGGACTTAGGAACACAGATGAATTCTGATATTTAAGATACAGTTTGACAAGACTGGACAGATTAAAGAATTAATGTAACTAACAGTGGAATAAAAGATGGCTCAATTGGGTAGGCATGGCACTAGGAAACACTGACCAACCTGCTGAATGTAGGAATTTTTTCCTGTAGGCACACACATCTGTATACAACTAGAAGAAGAAGCCAACAAGTCATAGTCAGGAATGCATTAGAGCAGGGGATAATAGATTGTAATTTGTGGGGCAGAGTGTTTGATGACCCATGTACACCTGCAGATGTATGCAGATGGAGTCAATGTTTGAGTAACCTTCCTTTCTGGCTGGAAGTAAGCTATATCCAGAAAAATCAGTAAGCACTAGGATCACAGTCATAAGTCTTTATTTTAATGATTTGGAAATAATACCTTCCTGCTGAAACCACACCAGTGTATTAAACTCAACATTTGCCACCATCAATATCATGTCCCTGTCTACTCCACTGTCTTCTCTTGCCTGTTACATGTCTCCTTCCAACCTACAAAGTGTCTGAATGAATTATTTAAATGTCAAACCATTCTTACCATTCTCATGAAAATCCTCAAAGGGCTTAAAATAAAATATATAAATTCAAGGAGTCTTAATGTTTAGATCTATGACTAATTTTCACGCATGTATCATACCACTCTCCCCCTTAGTACTCTTACATTCTAACATGCACTAGAGTCTACCACGGATCAGTGATTTTACATGCAGAGGCATCTTTGTACAGAATGATCCTATTTTTGAGGCAGATTGTGTTCTTTTTGCCAGTTTTAGTGTAAATGTCAACTTTTCAGAGAGGAACACCTTATTTCAAATAGCCCCTTTTATTTCATTAACTTATGTTCTATTTTTCCAATAAGTTGGTAATTATATATTCATTTCTACTACTACTACTATTACTACTACTATTATTGCTACTACCACCATGGTTGCTGCTGATACTACTATTTCTCTATTCCATTCAGAAGTTTGAGAATTTAACTGCTATTTTTATTATAGTGAATTACTTGGAATCTTGATGTCAGTTTGAAGAAGGAGACTAAGTTCTGTTTGGATAGTAGATCCCAAATTTCTGGGTTTTAAATCCAGTTTTCACATAACATTTATATTAATGTCTACAATAAGTGGTTGAGGAAACAATGTTTTGTCCTAGAATGAATATTTGTTGAAATAGTTATAAATCCTGCTAACATCTGTGGTTTGGGAAAGAAAAATAGATATTAATATTACTTATTTTCATTTCAATATAAATTTTCTTTGAGATTCACAAACCATCATGAGTTTTGTACAAGCCAAGGTATGTTTGACATGTAATAGGAACTTAGACAATTTTTAGATGATAAAAAGAAACTTCGTATATTAAAATTCAAATAGCGGTCTTCTTTCTGCACAATTTGAATATGCACTGATTTTGTCATAGTTTAGATATAGAATACAAGACCCTAAGAGACATAGTTTGCTTTTCCCCTATCATGCATATTAACTGTGAAAAATTACACAAAGTGCAAAATTTTCTACTAGCTCTTTGGTCCACAGATCGCTATGTAAATAGCAGATGCAACTCCTGTTCAGCAGTCAACCATGTCACTCCTTCAGCGCCTGCAGGTGTCCAGACCTGCATGTCTCTTGTCCGGTCTGCACGGACAGGAGAGGTGGTAGTTGTGTTGCCTCCTTGTACCCTAATGACAAACTCATGTGAACTATTATGAAGTGAAAGAAGGCCTTGAATAACAAAGATGACATTTCAGCAAAGAAATGAAAATTGACGATACTGGAAGTGAAATCTGAATAAATAGTAGTATAGAAGAAATAGTTGTCTATGAGAAGAGACTGTGTGTATGCAAAGAAATATACTGAGGGCAAACTTATTACCATAAATAAAAAGGATAAGGAGGAGTATGAGAAAGGTGATGGCCCAGCAGGAGCAACACTAGCAGAGCAATTTATAAGAAAGTTATCCTCTTTACCATTTTAAAACATTTTTGCATATTTTTATTAGTATGTGTTTGTAATACACAGTGTTTGCTTTCTTTGTATGGAGTTGGTACGTGCATATAACACATTTTACAGTCCCTTTTCACCCCATTTCCCTTGCCTTCCTTCCTCTACCCACGTCTCTTGATCCCCTTTACCTTTCTTTGTACATGTTTACATTTGAATGTGAAAATTTCATCTTAGGGCTGAGGATGTGAATCAGTTCTAGAGCACTTGCCTAACATGCATGAGGCTGTAGGTTTAATCCACAGAACCACAACATAATTATTTTAAAGGCAATATATCCTGACTTTCAAAATGCAAAGGATAAGATGTTGAAAGCTGATCCAAACTTAAAAAGGAACTTATCAGTCACATAAGGCAAAAAAACAAAGCCTCACTCAGCATCTACCATTAAATGAGAAGGTGAATACTGTGTAAATTTTTTACAATGAAATAAAAACTGTAATTTTCAATATTTCTAAATGTTTAAAATCATAATTGTTCTTAATAAATGTTTATTTTCTTTTTCATTTCTACTACATGTATAACTTATAGTAACAAAGACTTTTATACCTTAGAAAAATAACTTTAAAAATCATAGAATGTTCCAAAAGAAAGAGGACCTAGGGAGAGAGAAAGGGGAAAGGAAATAAAGGAAAATAAAAACAAAGAGGGGAGGAAGGGGTTTAAGGGAAAATAGGGGATTGGGAGAAAAAAGAGGAATCAAGATATACCATATGCAGGAACAAACTCCCTATCATGAATATGATCATTATATATATATCTAAATTGTTCCAATAAACTTAACCAAAAAATCAAAATCACAGAACAACCTTGAGTTTTCCTACTGATTAACAAAATGACTTTGTACATTTCTAGATTACATGCCTTTTTAAGAGTCCTATACTATTGTTAAAAGCAAAGACTGCACGTTCTATTTCATTTGAGTGTTCAAGAATCAAGTTTTGTACGGGTTTCAGGTAACAGCATATTGTGTAACTTTTAAATTACCACTAATTGTGCTTCATAATAATAAAAAGCTACCATTAGGATGTGCATTGGAACTTACTAGTATGTTAAAACTAAAGATAGTGATACAGCCGGGTGTGGTGGCACACGCGTTTAATCCCAGTACTCTGGAGGCTGAGGTAGGTGGAGTGTTGTGAGTTCGAGGCCGACTTGGGCTACAACACGAGCGCAAGGTTGGCCTGAGCTACATAGTGCAACCCCGCCTCAAAAAACCAGGGCTGGGAGTTTGGCTCAGTGGCTTGAGTGCCTGTTTGGTAGGCACAAGGTTGTGAGTTCAATCCCCGGTACCACAGGAATATATTTGACCCTGCGGACTTCTTACTTGGTCATGTATAATATATTGTAAATTAACACTGGAAAAGGTTTAATAAAGAAAATTAAAGCTTGGGATATATATGCTAAAGTTATGTTTTGTTTATTTTGGAAAAAAAATTGACTCATCTGTATTTTTGCTTTTTGCAAGAAAGATGGCATAATTTGGGAGGGGGAACTGTAAGTTATTATAATTTTCCAGAGTTCATAAATTAACTGAATTAAGTTTTCTCACATTATAGGAGAAAGGATATATATTACTAATGGATTTTAGAGTGAAAAAAGGTAACAGTAAAGGTTTATATTTGCTGAATGTGACCACAAACCAGTCAGAAGACCAGAAACACTGTGGAAACATAACGCTGTGAACAGAACAGAATTAAAATGGTCTCCAGGAGTGTACTGAAAAGTTTAAAAAGATTGAAAAAAACCCACAAAATAGGAAGTAGCTAGAGATTTTTGAAAATGTATTAAATCCCCTCTTAACCTGCAGGAGTAACGAGAGGACATTGTGCTAGCAAAGTTCAGTGAATTTTGGTATGGAAGCCAAAGACTAGTAGACAGGAGTTGAGGTTGTAGAAATTTCAGTCACAGCTGGAAATATGACACAAAGAAGGAAGAGAGGGCAAGAAACAGCCTGGTCTCATCCTTCATTCCTCTCCAGTCTCCTACTAGTGGAACCCAAACACTCCATCAGTGGACACTGCTGTCCAAAACCCATTGAGAGCAGCTAACAGAGGAAGTCCTGATACAATTGATAAAAAGTTAACTTCTTGATGAAGTAAAGAGCTCAGAGGGAGGGGAGGAGCTTGGTTCTAGGGATATGCCAAATGGAATGATCAACATAGTAAGAAGACCTTAGTAGCCCACCCATGTCACATTGAATTCTACTTCGAAAGCAAAACTGAAACACATCTGAGGATTTGAAAGAAAGCTAAGGTAAGCAGAAGTTTAGTGAACCCTCCTTAAATTCTGAAAAGCATAACTATTTTGTTGTAATAATAGTAAAACAGCAAAGAGACTTAATCTTCATTTTTCCATTTAATTCTACTTACTTCACATTTCTTTACCTCACTTAAGCCATTGTTTTGTTGACTTATATTTTTAAGACTTCACCACTACTAAGCTGTCGATAGGAGAAAATAATACAAATTCATTGACTACAACCCAGAAGTACACCAATCAGTGAGTGTCCAGCACTGCCTACCCATTAACAAGTGGTCAATGATGGGATGAAGTGAGATTATTCAAGGAGAACTAGTATTCATCACTGTCTGAAGCGTGAGGCAGTGCACATGTTGTAGTTCTAATACTAAATGTCCTTCAAAGGCCTATATTACTGAAGAGGTGAGGCCTTTTGGGAGTTCTTTGGGCCATTAGAGTCTTGCTTTTGAAGGGGATTATGAGACATAAGTCTCCCCCACTTTTTTCTTTAGTCTCTGGACAGGAGATGAGCTGTTTTGTTCTGACGTACACTCCCCACCACAATCACTGTCTCCCAAAGGATGGAAAGTCATGGGGTCAACAGTCATGCCCTGACACCTTAAAACCTGTGAGCCCAAACAAATCTTTTCTAAGTTAAGATCAAGAGTTTGCTATATCAATGAAAAGACTACGTAATATAGAAAGATAGGGAGGCAGGAAGCACTGAGGAGGCACATTTTAGAAACCAATAACTCTTATGTACTAGAATACAGTATATGAATGTGGTGTGACACAGATTTGGAGAAGAGCAACCTTCTCCAATAATATGGCTACATAAGTCTTGAAAATAATCTTAGGTTTTAAACTTTAAAAGTAGAAGCAGAGAAACACTTAGGAACTGGAGTGAGGGGAGAGTGAATTACTTTGCTGTTCATCAAATAGATTCTGACTTCTAAGGCAGAAAATCTTGGAATGATTTCATTGAAGATTAAATTCTTTTTTTTTACCCTAGGGGAAATAAAAACATAGAAAGATAGAAATGGTAATTATATTGTTTATATAATGATAAAGAATAGCTCCAAAAATGTGTTGCAAATGGCAAGGTCAAACATTTGATTGACAACTATAAAGATGTATTTATAAATGTTGTGCTTGAACACATATTTGACAATGATTACAGTATAGTTCCTTGGTTACTCAGATAAAGTATATAAAATAGTGTGAAAAAAGCATGGGCGCCATTTATAATTGCATATTTGTGTAAAGCCGGGGTTTTTCACACATTATAACTTTCAGACAGAGAAAAAAATGTGTGGTTGTTCAACCTATTACTCAGTGTCAGATAAGCAACTCTCCTTAGAGAAGAAATGCAAGAATTGGCATCCTTATATAGGTAGATCTCTGGGGAATACATGTGGGAATTAATTGTGAGGTGATAGAATAAGGAAGGCAGAAATAATTCTAAATCAGACTGAATTTATCAACTTTGATTCACTTAGCAGGGAATCTAGCCACAAATAGTTATGAATAGTTTGAATCATTTGTTACTTTGGTTTGATTCAAACCAAATGTTGTGACCACACTCACTACATTTGACAGCAGAAATTTATTGTGATAATGTAGTGAAAGAATGAAAAAACTTTGAGGTTATACCCTCTTAAGTAGACCTAAAATCCCCTTTTGTTCATCCAGACCTCAAGAAAAAAAATGGTAATTAGTGCACTGTCTTTGAAAAATAATTTTGTACAAATTTTCTACAGTCTAAACTTTGTGATAGTGGGCATCACAGTTGGTTTTAGGAATAACTGGAGATATTGGCAATGCCAAATAGTGGTGGTGAAGCATTAGCAGTTGAGAAAGATAACCATGATGGCAATGAGCTTGCTCACTAGATTGTCTCAACACATGGGATAATTAAACAAAAGAAAATCTCCAGAATTGAAAGAGATGGGCAATATAAAAAATCTGTTTCAGAGAGAAAATTCATGTGATAAGAGGCCTGAGATAATGCATAAAACCAGGAAATTTCTCACCCCTCATACTATTCACAGTTAGTCAATTCGCTACGCACATAGCTACTTGAATCAAGTACCCTGAAGAAAGGATCTGCGATAATTTTCAAAGCTCCTGTTCTGTTTTCCACCAAATACCCCCGGGACTGACTTTAATTCATTAAAAATTATACAATGAGAAAAGGAAAATACATGAATTTTCAGATATTATTAGGCTTTGGCTGAGATATCATCATTACACAATGAACAAGAATGACTTTAGGACCCTCAATCAGGGACCAGTGCTTTTGAGGGTCTTTTAATACTGGATTTTAAAATCTGTGTTCACATCATACAAATTCATTGGATTTTTAACCTAATTTCATGACTTCCTACTCAATTCCTGAGTGTGGAATTGAAACATTTCCAGGAGTTGGCAAAATCCTAAATTGGGTCTGACTGATAGACTAAAGGTAATATTTTAGGCAAAATTAAGGAAAAACCCCTGCAATGTCTTCTTTTCATCAAATATTAAACCACATGCAATTCTATTTAGCAAGTGATATAGCACACATTTAATCCCTCATCAAACACTCAAAAATGTATAGCTGAGAATTCCTAACATATAATTCCTTAATTTAACTAGGACAAAAGACAAGAGAGATTTAGAGAAGGGCAATGGATTATACAGTATTGTATGTTACAATTAATGAGATGGTCCCCACTGTATCAATTCTCAGTCCAGATTTGTGCTTAAATGCATTAAAATAAGAGTTAAGCAAAGGTTAAAAAATAAGCAAAAATGTGAGGGCATAGATGATAAGAAACAAGACGAGGAGAGAAGGCAAAAAGTTGCCCCATTGTGTGAAGAATTTTTTTGCCAAACAATTAGAGGGGAAGCTTTAAAAGGTGATTGCACTCCAGGAAGCACTCATTACAATTTATTTCCCTAATATAGAATATTTCAAATATTTTCTGCACTTGTTTATCTTTCTTCTTTATATACTCAAATGTTGGACTGCTTGTTATTGACCCGTTGGTAATTGAAGCTCTGTTTATTTTTATAGCTTTACTTTTTTTCCTCAACTGAATGTCAATTTGAGTAATTAATTCTGTGTTACACAACCACCAATATGTTTTCCTCTGCAATATCAATATTCTATTAAGCATACATAATGAATTCTTACTTTAGTTATTGTTTTTTCATTCCAATTTTCTTGTTTATTTTAATAGTTTCCATGGCTCTAGAGTCCCCATCTTTTCACTTGTTAGACTCATATTCTCTATATTTTAAACATACTTTGGTGAGATTGTTAATGCCCTTGCCTGCTAGTGGCTCACATTTCATTGGTTCTTCTCATTTCCATTAACTTTTAATTTCTTGCTGACATTGTGGATTAATTACGGGAAGTCTGTTGTTTTCTTCTGAAATAACAAGAGTGTTCAATTTAGTTCTGGAAGCAGTTACTATGCTGACAGATGAGTTGGATCCTTTGGTGGCTTGGCAGTTTTTTTCTAGAGTGGATTTCTAGTTCTGGTGTGAGGAACAGCCCTTCATTTAATATGTGGTTATTCTGGGGGCTCATCAAATGTATGGATTGTCCAGCACATTCTTCTACACTGGATCAATGGGAATCTTACGTCTCCCAACACTGTGAAGTCTCCGGGTTCTGTGTCAGCTCTTAGCTCTCTAAGCAGTTGCTCGGTTCCAGATCTCACTTTGTCTTCTTTTGCTTATGCACATTAATATTTGGATCAAAAAAAGGGAATGAGAGCCTTATAGAGAGATTTCTGCTTGTCTTCTCTCAACAACTTTTTTTTTCTATTTAGAATCCTGCCCTCTAATCTTCTACTTTAAAAGTTCACTTTTCTTGTTCTATGATACATTGTCTCAATATTCTGAAAAATATTGGCAGAATTACAAAGGCTAGCACTGTTAGAATAAAGTTTTGAGCATAAAGGATAAAAATGTAACAAAATTAATTAAAATAATAAATATAGACATGGTACAGCAAAGAAAAAAGTATTGAAAAGCATGAGATTTCTAGTATATTTGCCACATGGTAGGTAAAGTGCCAGGGAAGGAAAAGAATTTTGATGTACCACAGTTATACTGTTATTTCTGCCAGGAACTCAAGTATCTGTGAGGCTTATTTTTTTTCCTTGTGTAACTGCCATAGCTATGGGTCTGTATAGTTACAATGGATGCATTAATTTGGGACAATGGAATATTAAAATAAGAAAACATATCTGTGTATTCTGTTGCATGCTTGTAATCCCAGAACTCTGGAAAACACAGGACAGAGGATGGGGAGGTAGACGTTCATTTTATTTGATTAATTAATTAATTAATTTTCAGTACTGAGGAGTGGGACCAAATCATTCACAATGAGTTACATGCTCCAATCCCTTTCTTGAGGTTGCTTTTCTTTTCCTCTTTTAAATTTTTGAGACACGGTTTTGCCAATTTCCTAAGTAGCCCACATGGGGCTCAAATTTGATGTCCTCCTCCCTCAACTTTCTAATGTCCTAGGACTATAGACATGCACGGTCACACTTAGTAAGACAGATATATTTTTATGTGCTTATAATGGTTTAAAAATTTTACCTTATTAGTGTCATAGATCAGACTAATGCCAAAACAGTACAACATGAGGACTTCCTGAGATGTTTCAAAAAGTGGCAAGAACCATGATATAAGTGTTTGAAGCAAGTGGGAATAGTCCAAGGTCAGCATTGGCAATTTTTTTACTGTAGTGCATTTTTCTAAATTTAAACATTCAATGTATTTTTAAATCTATCTATCTATCTATCTATCTATCTATCTATCTATCTATCTATGCAACACTGTAAATATATCACTTTAGGGATGTCAGTAGGATAGGGAATAAATATAATTATAGCAATTAGAGAGAGACTACCAAAACATGTAAACATCAAGAAAGGAAATACGTGTGTAAATATTTTAACACTAAATTTATTGAAATATTATGAGATTCATGCAAGCTACCTTTGGCCTCTACAATTATAAGAGGTGCTCAAAGTGGTGATCATTAGCTTCCAGACATTTATTAACATGATGAGCTGCTGAAGTGTGGACTCTGTGTATATCACTGTAGGATCATTTGGGGGAGATATAATTTAACACTGTAAAGTGGATAATAACTTCTGAGATATATATGCATATATATATATATATATACATGTCATATATAATTGTAGAGAAAATTGTGAGACATCATAGAAATAAATGAAGCACACAAAAGAAGATAAGAAGTGTCCACTGTAGCTACTTTGTGTCTTCTGCTGTGTCTACCTTTTACTGATGTATCTTATATATCTGCTCCACTTTTGAGATAGGTTACATGGTTTGACAGCTTTTGCAAGCCAAGAAGATAGCGATAGTGATATATGTTGAAAGTATGGGGTTGACTATAAGGTGTAAAAAAATGTATAACAAGGGTCAGGAGTTTAGCTCAGTGACTCAGAAGTTTTGAGTTCGATTTGATCCCTGGTAGCAGGAAAAAAAAGAAAAGAAAAAGAAAAAGAAAAAAAAGAAATACATAACAAGCAAAGAGAAGACATGGTACAAAGAAAGAGCAAAATACAGAAGCAAACTGAAACAAAATTCACAATGTCTGCTTTATCGATCTTTCCTCAAAAGATTAATTCAGAACTCTTAAAAGTTGTGCAATTTGAAGATTCATCTTACCTCTCCATGTAAAGATTTCATACTGGAGTCTGTGACCCTGTGGCATCTTAGTGACAAGACAATGATTAGTAACTGAGTTTCCACTTTGCTTTAGTCATTGATTCAGGTTGCCTCCCCCAGGACACCAAGATATTTCTAGACAAACCACAGCCAACATTTGACTATTTTATTGATCATTAATCTTCCATTTTAAGTGCAAAGATCTGAAAATAAATACTAGACACCTGTTCCTGGAAAGATTAAAACTATAATCACACAGAACAGACCAGAATGACAGGAAGAAAGACTGATTCTGCAGGCTAAATCCCTAAGGATTCCAGATCATGGTCTTCGTTTCAAAAAATGTATATTCAATATTCCCTCTTACTCGAATTTATCATTCTCTATGATAAAGTGTAATGCAGTATTTCTAGTGGTTTTTTTAACTTAAGGTTAATAAAAATTCATAAGGACATTTCAAATTTTGAGAAATTTTGAAATAAATTTCTGTATTTTAAAAATGGGGTGTTTTTCATTTCCTATCAATTTAATGAAAGCCAAGAATGTTTCTGTCTTATTCACAAATTTATGTTCATTATCTAACATAGTACCTGGACCAAGATAAAGGGTCAAAATTATTTGCGAATAAATGTTGGAGATATTTTCATAAAGCATAGTTCATCAGTTTCATAAACAATCATATGTATCTATCATACAAGAAGTACAAAAACAAAAGTCCCATCTGGTTTATGGTATAAGAGACATGAAGTTGGAGACTTTGGTATTTAGCAAGTCATTTAACACACTTGGAATGCAGTCCCTTGATTTGTTACATGGGCACTAATAAACTGAGTATTGTTGGCTTCTCAGAAGTAAAAAGGGATATATTTTACAATTTTCAAGATCCTGTGGTAGACTGAAGTTTTGTTCCCAAGTTTTGACTCCTTCATTTCCTTACTAGAGGATTATACATCCCTTTCCTACTGGAAAACGAGGTGACTTGATTTTGTCAATCCAATGAAAGTAAGTGTGAAAAACTCCTAAGGCATTCAGCATCAGGAGCTTGTTAAAACAGAGCAAGCTTCTGCCAGTGTCCCTGTTCATGTGTCCGCTACCCTATCCCTGGCAAAGGCTTTTCCTGAAGAACAAAAAGCTAGGGGAAGCAGAGCTGCTTCTGACGCACAGCCAGAGACAAAGACAGCAGTCGACCTGTAACTGCTGTGTCTGAACAATTTATTTATGTGAATAATAAATAGTTGTTGTAAACCACTGAGTTGTTTTTAGCTTGTTTGTAATGCAGTGTGACCTCAAGAAATCTGACTAATGCAGTCCCTTAACCACACAGGCAAATAATGTATACCCCCCCTCACCCACTCATGACTTAACACTGGATCATCAGAAGCTTGAGAGTTTTTCAAAGACTTGTGCTATCGGAAATACATATATCTGAAATATACATATTAAATATATATCTACATATATATAAAATTTTATACTCCAGTCTACAGCATCTGTGTTTGCTTTGTAAACAGTTTTTAAAATGCTTACAATGAGGTCATGTTTCCCTGTAGGAAGAAAGTTTCAAAACCCACAAACATGTGGCATATCACAACCCTTTGAAACTGTGCCAAAAACAAGGGTTCAGCTTTTGTTTTTCGTCAGCAGAATGTCTATGCAACATTCTAAAAACTTTAAAGTGCAGAACATTATAGGGCAAAACATGTACGATAACCTCCTATTGAAATATACGTATGCTGAAAAAACATGATTTACACGCATGAACAGAGCTCAGTGGGGTGGGTGTGCATGTGTGTCTCTCTATGTATGAGTTTGTGACTACGCATACAGATCTTAGGAATTTTCAGTTTCTTTTTTTTAAGATTGTTATTATAGCAGCTCCACAAAAAAACATTTTCAACATTATTTTGGTAAAAATAAACTATTTCACGCTTAACAAATCAGCTTTAAGCATACCCAAACCTTGGAGTCAGCCAGGCTATGTTGAGTCCTGGTTCTACTTTATTGGTATTTTGTTTCTTAGCATTTGATTGATTACACACAGATTCCCTTTTTAAGGCTCAGTTTTCTTACCTGAAAAATGCAAAATCTAAAATATTATCCATGGCTAGTTTAGGGGTTTTTAAAAGCATTAACATAAGAGTTCTTGCATCACAGGTACCTAATGTGCACTGTTTTAGTTTTTCTTCTCTTTATATATGACACACACACGTGTATCTTGTAGCTCTTGTATCCATACCTAGGTGTAAGTGCCATCACATGTGTTATGTTAGAATAACATTTAAGTGTAAGTAACATTATGCTATTTTATAGATGAGAAAATTGAGACACAGAAGACTACAACTGTACCTTTAGTTTCTAAAGAATACTGCAAGCCCTAGAATCTGATGCTCTTATTGGGTAAAATGCCTGTGTTTAAGAAACTGTCATTGTGAATCACACTCATTCTAGATAATTCTAGAGGAGGACAGTGAAAAGTTGCATTTATGAAGGGAGACTGATATTTTTCCACCTTCTCAGGGTTGTCAGCAAATTTCTTCAACACTAAGCCTCAGATCCTTCACTTAAGAACAATGAGTAACGAGTTAAGAATTAAGTGGAAAAAAGTTTGTGAATATTTTAGCTGAGCACCTGGCTATAAAAAGCATTTAATGAAGTCATCCAACTTTTAAAACATAAATTACTTAAAACAGATGAGATGCATCTTTTAAAAAAATTGTAATCATGCTTTCCTGGCATTTTTTGAAAAGCCTGCTGTGTTTGTGTGAACATATGTTGATCAGTTTGCAAAAATTTCATTTTTATGTGGAGATAGTAATATCAATTGGACATTATCTTGATATGGAAAGTCTAGAGATGTGTTTTCCTTTATTCTATTTGCTTATCAACATTTTAAGTTTTTCAGGTAAATGCATTCACTAGTGATAAGAAAGATATTATATTATAGTAGATTTTCAATGAAGATGGTTTAAAGGACTGAATATACAGTTCAAAACTCAATGATATCTGAACATATTCAAAATCTGAAACAATTTCAACACAACATAATGAAAGCAAATCTATATTTCAAATTATTCTCTTTATAATTCTAAATTTTCACCTGCCCTATTTTTCAAACTCATTAGGTTGCCGTTACTTCCACCTCTTAACATAACCAATGAATAGTTCTAAATAGTAAGAGTGTTAGCTATCTCTGTCCTTGGTGATTGCTTTACTTCTATTTTTGTATCCTCAATACAATATTTCATTGCAAATATTTTTGGTCACATTTTCATTTTTTAAGCATTGGTGTTTTTAAAGCTTGAAAACATAATCCATATATCTGTACACCCAGACACAAAATACTATGTCACAATGTGCTTACATGAGAGAGTACATAAAGTATCAATTGTGACCAATTGTGAAATGCTCACTTACCTTCCTTCCAAGTATGTCACTGACCATAAAAGACATGAGGTTGTATGACAGAGTATTTTTAACATATGTCAGCATGAATATTAATAAGGCTTGATTCTTCACAATTTTGTTTTTCATGGGTGTGTATATATAATATACATCTACACACCCGATAACTACGTATATTTCCTTAATGAAACTGAGCATAAAATTCTGTTTATACTTTCAGATGTGAGCATTTTACTTTGAAAATACTTTATTAAGTAGATATCAAATACTCACTGTGCACCAGGTCTGTTTTAGACACGGGGGCACATGGAGGGTAATAACATTACACAGCCATCTATATGCAATCATAAAGTCTGATGAGGAAGATGGGCGAGTAAAGAGTCAAGAAGGAAACAAGCAAAAAGAAAATAAGTAAATTTAATGAGTTCAATGGTGGATGTGGTGGTCAAAAAAGTTCTTCATGAAGAACCAATAGTAAAACTTTTCTGAAATATTAGGTGCTATGAATCAGAAGAATATTAAGATTAAGACTGAAGACTTAAAACTGGACAAGGAGAGGATTTGTTGTAAGGAACTATCAAAGGCAACATGACTGTATTATAGTGAATAAGAGAAATAGTGGGATGAGAAAGGATAAAAGGCAAGGTCACACACGCATTATAAGCAGCTTTTTAGGCCCCTGAATGACTTTAGAATTTAATCATCATGAAAAGGCAAAATTCTTATTTTGGTTGCCTTGAGAATGGATTATCTGAGTGAAGAGTAGAAGCAGGAAAGCAAGTTTCAAGTTCAATTCAAGGCAAGAGAGGACATTTGCTTAAATTAAGGAAAAGCAAGGATAGAAGAATCAAGGTGAATTTAAGTGTATTTTAAGGATGAAGCATTCAGGACTTTGGTGGGATGGTAAAAAGGAGAGAAAAATAATGAGTATGACTCCTAAACTTTTAGCCTGAGCAACCAGGTGGATGATGAAAGAATTTCTACTTACCGAACTGAAGAAATTTATGAAAAAAAGGTGGGTTTGAAAGAATAAATCCAGAATATCATCTTTTTAGCCAGATTAATGTAGTTCCTTGGTGATGTGCTTAATGTAGTGGTCAAGTGAAAAATTCATGTATTTTTCTTTAATAATGGATGGGAATACCATTTACTGAGTTGAGGAATAAGAAAGAAACAGATTTACCTGTGACCCTCAACTGATAGATTCATCAGATGTCTACTTTCAGAGAAAGTGTATGAGACTTTCGAGAGGTGGGGTAGAATATGAGTGTGTGTTTGTAAATCTGACATGCAGAGAAGAAATCTGGGCTAGGGATATTAATTTTAGGCTGAATAGAACATTGACTATTTCAATATATCCCAGTTATTTAAAGCAACAGAATGGAAGGTGCAACCTAGTGAAACAATGTAGAGATAAAGAAAATCTGGTAGGACATTTAGCAGTTTGAAAGATGTATTTATGTATGATTTAGTTTCATTCTAATATTTATGTACCAGAGAAAACATGTAAACATCTTAAAATGAACTGAAATGGCTTTGCATAAGCCCCAGCTTTCTCAGACAATTTAATAATACATGAACACATATACTCTTTGTATCACATGTACTGTTTAAATAATCTTTTTGCTATTTTTCAAAGTCCCTGTTACTAAAGTCAACTGCTACTTTGGAACACTATTTCTCCCTTTCTCACGAGACAATAATAAAAAATTATTTCACTCTTCTACCGTAATATCTTTTTTTACTGTTATTTATTTTTTAAAAAACAAAACAGAAAAAGTAGAAATAATACATAATTTTTAAAAAATAGTAAGAAATAACATTAGTTAATGTATTGCATATTGTTATCTTAGAAATAGTTGTTCAAGTTACAAGATCTGGGCATAAAAAATGATCAATCAAACAATGACAGCACAAACTATTCTTTTTGATGAACTAACAGAGAATTAGCAGTATAGTTATCTATCTTGTACATCTATACATACATACAATTGTATGTGTATACCTACATACATACAATCTTTTCCTTTCTTCCATTTCTCTTTCCCCCATCCCAGTTGTTCTTTAATTTTGAGCACTTTATTTCCCTTTCTGTATTACAATATCTATTGTACATTTTGGATCTTACTCTTTCAGCTTTTTATTATTATTATTTATTTTTTACACTAGGGAGACAATATAATATTTACAAATGTGAGTCTGTTTTATTTCACTTATGAGTATAGTCACAAGTTGCCTCCATTTACCCATAAATGCCTAAAGATCATCTTTTTTATAGCTGAGTAATATTCCATTGTATAAAAATACAACATCCTTTTCATCCACTCTGTGGTTGTTTCCAAGATTCAGCTATTACAAATTGTGCTGCTATAAACATGAGTGCAATATATCACTGTGACGTGACATTTTCAGTTTTTCTGAGAAAATACCCAGAAGAGGGATAGCTGGATTGAATAGGACTACCAATCCTAGTTTTTTGAGGTATCTCCACAGTGATTTCCACAGTGGTTGCACCAGTCTACACTCCCAGC
>RJWM01004529.1:76195-100860 GCA_004363535.1 Dasyprocta punctata | reverse complement strand
TTCAAAACCAGGTATTACTTTCACTGCTCTGTTCTGAGGGATTTTAACCTATCTTAGTATGACTATGTTACAACAGATGATATAGGCAACTGCCTTGAAGCTAATATGAGGCATCATAGAAATCAACGTTACATCACTATGTATTGCCCCCATTATCTTATCTGTTAGTGATTTTATTCAGTACTATCTCATTTGACTATATTTGGCCAATTGGTAAGGGCATTTAGTTTGAAGACAATAAGAGGTATTACAAGGGGAACCGAGGAAGGAAGGTATGGAAAAAAGACATAGTTTTATATAAGGGTATTCATAAGACAGTTTAAAAGTCTATACTACTAAATGCAATAACTGGTGAGAGAGAACAGTTGATATTCATAAGACCAGATCAATCCTACATGTCTTTACATGTCAATCTGAAGACCCCCTTAATGGTAACAATATACAATGTTGCAACCACTGTAAAATTCCAACCATCTACAGTACTAAACCTACAATTTTACAGTATTGGATATGTTGTTGTTGTTTGCTGATCTCTTTAGTTTTTTGTTTCTCTTCAGTATGACCATTCTTTTATGCTTTATTGGTTTCACTCTGAACTATTTTGCTTGGTTATATTAGACCTGATGTTAGGGGTAGTTATTTCAAATAATAACAAGAGGTATTCTTAGGGGAAAGGAAGGAAGGAAGAGAAAAGGAAAAAGACATAAATTTATAAATATGCATAAATAAGACAGTTAAAAAAACCATATTGCTAAATACAATAGCTACTGAAAAAGAAAAGTTAATATACCTGAATTGATAAATCTTACATGTATATATCTGTCAATATGCCCAACGGCTAGGAAGGTAATGATATGCAATATTGTAACTACTGTCAAACTTCAACCACCTGAGTGTGTAAACCTACAATGTTATTGTATCAGATCTGTTGTTGTTGTTTGTCTGTCTTTTTTGATTTTTGTTTCTATCTTCTGTATCTATTTTCTCTTAAATAAAAAAACAATTAAAAAAAAAAGAAAAAAAAAGAAAGAATGACAAGGAAACAAAGATATATCCTTATACTTAACTAGCAGAAAAAACTCAGTCATAAAAAATTAGGTAAAAGAAATAAAGAGTACCATAAGAAAAACAAAACAAACACCAGGATCCGAGATCTAAACAGAATCATTTCAATAATTACACTAGATGAAAATTGTCTACACACCTCAAATGAAAGACACAGGCTTGAGCCGGGCGTGGTGGCACATGTCTTTAATCCCAGCACTCGGGAGGCTGAGGTAGGAAGAGCGTTGTGAGTTCAAGGCCGGCCTGGGCTACACAGTGTGACCCTGCCTCAAAAAACCAGGGCTGAGAGTTTGGCTCAGTGGCTTAAGTGCCTGCCCTGGCAGGCACGAGGTTGTGAGTTCAATCCCCAGTACCACAAAAAAAAAAAAAAAAGAAAAAGAAAAAGAAAGAAAGACACAGGCTTATGGGAGTGGGGGCAGACACCTGTAATCTCAGCTACTGAAGAAACTGAAGCAGGAGAATCAAAAGTTCAAGGTCAACCTGGGCAAATTAATGGTCTAAAAATTTAAAAAGGGCTGAGGATGTAGCTCAGTGGTAGAGCACCCTGGGTTTAATCTACAATATCACCAAAAAAAAAAAAAAATTTTTTTTTAGTGAAACAAAAAACAAAACCCAGATGTATGCTGCTTTTGAGAAACTTTAAAGACAAAAACACAGATGGATATATCATACAAACCCAAATCAAGAGAAATGTAAAGGGACTATAATAATACGAGACAAAGTAGATTTCAGAGCAAGGAGTATTTCAGAGACAAAATGAGAAGTTTCATAATGTTAATTGAATCAGTTCTTTAAGAGGCCATAACAACCCTAATAACAGCTTCAAAAAAAAAAATGAAGCAAAAACTTACAAAACTATATTTGAAGTTTTATAACATTAGGGAACAAGGTCTCTCCTTCAAAAAAATCTAATGAAAAGGCATCCAAGGATATAGAAGAAGAATCTCTGAAGTCAGACGTGGGCCACAAATCTCAAATATTTACAGTGCAACTCTACTACTGAAGCCAGCCCCCATAAGGGAACTGCAATCTCCATAGCCATTGACACTGGTAGACTTTTCACTTCCCGAGACTTTGGAAAGTACTGTAGTAAAATTCAGAAGACATGTTGCATTGTAGGAGAAATTAAGATCAAACATTGAGAATCCAAGAGCTAAAAGACACGTGACAGGGTGAAGTGATCATGTTTCAGAAAGATACATTGCATTTGACTCCAAGAAAAAATAGAGGAACAAACTGAAGAGGGCTGGAGTCAGTAAGTAGCAACTGCTTCTAAATGAAAGCCTCCCTCCATAAGCTACTAGAAAAGTTAGAAATTATTCTACTGGCAAGAACATTCTAGAAATAAAGCTGCAATACTTATTAGGTTTGTTTTAGGATTCTCCACAGAATTAGAACAGAAGAAAAAAAATTAGACGACTTTTATTAGGAAATTGGCTCACATGATCACAGAGGCTGAAAAGTTCCACAATGGCCATCTATGAACTACAGCAAAAGAAAAGAGTAGTTACGATTTAGTCCAAGGAGCCAAAACCTCGGAACCAGGGAGAATCATACTACGGCCTGAGTCAGAGGCTAAAGGCCCAAGGACCTCCAAGGGCCACTAATGCAAGTCACAGAGACCAAAGGTGGAAGAATCTGACGTTTGATGTTTGAGGGCAAGAGAAGAAAGTACATCCTACTTGTAGAGGAAGAACTGGTGGTGGTGGTGGTGCAGTCTTTCTTCTGATTTTCTGCTCCACTCAGTTTGCACGATGCCTGTCCACATTGAGGATGGTCTTTCCCACTCAGTTCACTGATTAACATCCAATGGTTCTCTGGAAACATCTCACAGACACCCAGGAAGTCATGACGTGCCAATTCTCTAGTTGTCACTTAAGCCAATGAAGTTGAACCCCGTGATGATTATCATAGGGTTTAACATGTTTAAGACAGGGACACAATACGTATGCCTCACTGCTCAGCAGCTCTGAACCGTGCACAACTACATGTACAACTGGCCCATCAGGTGGCATGGGACAGTCCCATTGGGTGGTATACTGGTGGTTCAAGCTAATAGGAATGTGTTAAACTGAGAAATAAAGATTAATTTTGATGAGTACAGTAGTTCATTATTGATTTTTTAAACAAAATCTTCTGATCTTGATTACATACTTTGTTATATAATCCATCTTCCTTTAAAAAAACTTGACCCCTCTGATTTAATTCAGCTCATGTTTCAACTAAGTTGTAATACCAGACTGAATAAAAATTAAATATATTTTTGCATAAATTTATTTGCCATTTGTATTTCTTTCTTCATCTAAGAAGTGCATATTCATCTCAGATGCCCATTTTTGGATTGGGCCTTTGAATTTGGGGGGGTGGTCTGTTTTTTTTCAATTCTTGATATGCTCTTGATATAAGTTCTTTGAGGGATTTATATCTTTTTTTCCCCACTCTGTAGGTTGTCACTTAATTCTGTTGGTGATTTCTTTTGCTGGGTAAAGGCTTTTTAATAAGATGAAATCTCAGTTGATGATTCTTTGTAGTACTTATTGTGCAATCTGGGTTTTGCTCACAAAGTCTCTACCTACATCTATGTCATCACCATTTCTATTTTCTCTTCCAGAAGATTTAATGTTTCTGTTTTAATATTTACATCTCTGATCCATTTTGATTTTAGTTTAGTGCATGGTGATAGACATGGATCTAGTTTTAGTCTTTGGTATGTAGAAAGCCAGTTTTTCTAGCACCATTTATTAAAGAGGCTATCTTTCTTCCAGTGAACATGTTTGGCCCCTTTGTCAAAGATAAGGTGGCTGAGTGTGTTTGTAGTTTGTCTGCATCTTCTAATCTGTTCCAATGATCCTCATGTCTGTTTTTTTTTGCCAGAACCATGCTGATTTTATCATAATAGCTTTGTAGCATAATTTCAAGTCAAGGATTGTGATGCCCTCTGCCTTGCCTTTGTGGTCAAGAATTGTTTTTGCTATTCTAGGTCTCTTCTGGTTCCAAATGAATTTTAGGAATGTTTTCTTTAGATCTGTGAGATATGCTAACGGTATTTTGATTGGAATTGTGATCTGTCATCACTCAAGAGATGCAAATTAAAACAACACTGAGATTCCATCTCACTCAGAAAGAATGGCTATCATCAAGAAATCAACCACTAACAAATGCTGGAGGGGCTATAAGGAAAAAGGAACCCTTTTGTAGAATGTAGATTGGTGTAACCACTGTGGAAATCAGTATGGAAATTCCTCACAAAACCAGGATTAGAAGTCCCTTTGACTCAGTTATTCCTTTTCTGGCTATCTTTATGGAAGAATTAAAAACATCAAATCAGAGCAATATATATGCACCCATGTTTATAGCAGCAAAATTTGTAACAGCTAAATCTTAGAAACAACCCAAATGCCCATTAACTGAGGAATGGATAAAAAAGATGTTCTCTTTTGAATACAAGGGAGTACTACTCATTCATAAAGAAGGATAAACTTGAGACATTTATACGTAAATGGATACAACTTGAGACCATACTCCTAAGTGAAATAAATCAGATTTGCATGTGTAAACATCATATTGTCTCCCTGAAATAAGAAACTGAAAGAGTAAATAAGGATCAAACTGTACAACAGATACTGTGAAATGGGAAGAAACTGTTAAAAAGGAAAGAGGAACTAGGGTGGGGCAAGAGGAAAGGAAGAGAAAGGAAAAAAATACAAGTTAGTTATCCTACTAGTTTCTCTTAGTTTACTGAAAAGAAAGGTTTGTGTTAACATTGTTTGGAGAATTTTTTATGCCCATAGCTTGTACTCCTTGTACTCTGAGTAACTACTTAGAAGACAACAATATATAATGTAATAAGTAACTATTGTTAGTCTATTATTTTGCTATGAAATTTTTATTTTTTCCAAAAAATAAAATACAAATAGGAAAAAATTCAATATAAATAAATTTATGGTCTTCTTACTCAGAGACTATGACATTTTTTGTTTATTTTCTATTGTACTTGATAATGCGTCTCTCACCTAGCAGATAAACCATATAGCTGGCAGGGGGGAATTAATGGTACTGAAAGGATAAACAGACAAATAAATTGTAATTACAGGTTTCAACATTTTTCCCTCAGTAATTGACAGAGCAAGTACATAATTAGTTAAGGACAAAGAAAATATGAATAACACTATTTTAGCTACTTAAACTAACTACATGTGTAAAACATTCCACCAAATAATAGCAGAATATATACCTGTTTCCAATGCAAATAGATATGCATCAAGATATAAGCATTTAGCCATGTAAAACAAATATAAATGAACTTACGAGAAGGTAAGGCAAAGAGAGAGAGAGAGAGAGAAAAGGTAAGAAAATATGGTGAAGATTTATTTTTTAAACTTTAATACAGTAAAAAGATGCATCGCCATTAATCTCCCCCGCCGAATACGCTTCCTAACTTCAAATACATGCCCCATCATTCTTGCCACTTTCTGAAGCAGTTCTGGAACTTGTCTTTCATGAAAGTCTTTAGTTATGCAATCATGACTGTTTCAATGTTCTAAATCAATCTCTAATGTTTATCGTTCATGGTCATTTCAACTTGCGGGAAGACCCAGAAGTTGCATGGTGCCAGATCTGGTAAATAAGATGGATAAGGATACAATACAATGTTTTTATGAGCCTGCCTTTCCATTCGATAGCATGTAGTAGTAGTAGTCACTGTTTTGATCACACTTCATAAAGATACTAAAGAAGACTTCCAGAACTGCTCAAGAAAGTGGCAAGAAGGATGGGGTGTGAAGTGAGGAGTACACTGAAGAAGATTAATAGTAATCTGTCTTTTACTGTAATAATTTTTAAAATTTAAGCATTCACTGCATATTTTGCTCACATATATTTCTGAGTACAATGCAATTAAATAAACTATAAACAAACAAAAAACACCTTTAGATCTAGAAAATCTTCAAGTATTTGAAAATTTAGCAATAGACTTCCAAATAACTAATGAAATAAAGACCAGAAGAGAAATTAGGAAATAATATGAAACAAAAAATATTAAATTTCAGAAACACAAGTGAAGCACTGTCTACAGTGAAATTGAGAGCATTAAATGTCTATGTTAGAAAAGAAGAAAGTCTCAAATCAGTGATATAGGTCTTCAATTTAAGGTACTAGCTAAAGAACAAAGTTCACTATAAGCAAGACAGAAATAAAAGTAAGACTATAAATACAAGATATAGAGAAAAATCAATGAATCCAAAAGCTGGCTTCTTTAAAAAATACAATAAAAGGGAAATAAGAGAGCAGAGACAAATCACCAATATTACTGGCTTTCTAAAGTACTTAAAACCTTCATCTTGGAATCAAGTAATTCCTAAAATCACAAATTAAGAGTTTGCTCAAGTTCATATAATATAGCCAGGGTTTGAATCCAGATATGTAGCTAGAAAATCCTGAATCACTCGACTAAATTTCATTATCTTTTTTTGAGTTTGAGGAAGAAAAAAACAAAGAAAAATGTAGAAAATATTGCTTCATTGACCACACTCTAATATGGTTTCTAAGAATAATATTCATGCTAGCTCATATCGAAGACTTAAAAACAGGTAGTATACTTGGACTTCTATATATTACCTAATTGTCTAACTATGAAAATATTCATTTGTTGTCTGCAAATACTCTAAATTATTGGAATTCACCTGTATATTTAAAAACTGTAACAACATTACTACTTATATTTTGTCAAGGAAAGAATTAAGGATGGAAAAAGACTTTTGTTACTTTTGTGTTAGACACTTAGATCAAATATGTTGATCTAATTAAATTATATAAATTCTTTTTAAAAATAATTTTAACTCTTATGCTTTAGGAAAGTAATTCATTCTTCGTCACTTAATAATTCAAACAAAGAGGATAAGGAAAAGATTTAAAAATTAAATAAATCCTCTATCTATATCCTCCAACAAGATAACTTTACTTTGGGGAGTATGAAATTTTCTACATGCTTATTCTTATTTTAAAACAAGAATAATTCACTTTATCTTACTTTACTAATTTATGATTTTGAAACATTTACAAAGCTAGAATTTGTGACAGAGGCATATGGATTAGAAAAGTTCTAATACTGAGGACATGCTGTCGACATGGAGGCTTTTTGCTTTTGGATGCTTTACAATCAAAAATGACAAGTATTATACCAACAAAATATGAATTTGTTTCTCTTACCTAACATTCTAAACTACCTTCAAAAAATTAAGAAAAATAAAACCATCTAGCCCGTTCATTGCATTTAACCTGAATCTTAAACTGACTCTGAGGAAGAAAACGAATACAAACTTCTCAATGCTCAAAGCTTAAAAAAAAAAAAAAATCCCTACCTTCTTCAAGCACAGTTTGTCATCCTAAAGTAGGCCAAAAGGCAATCTTAAAAGCACTTGCATGGGGGCCTGTAATTTCGCAGTAAGAAAGTATCCCTGAAGAAACTCCAAAATATTTGCTATTTATTATGGGTAAAGGATAAAAACTGTATTTCCTACTTGTCATTTCCTTCTTCTTTGCTTCCCTCCCCCTTCTTCCACCTTTGTCTATCAGTTTAGATGTCTGTGCCCTTTCTTGTCAATTTTTAAAGCCAGCCACTCCTTTTAAAGGTCCTGTACTTGCAGCAGCAGCATCTTGAATTGATACTAGTATCTTTCTGGAGCTTCTCTCCATTCCACTTGCTTCCACTGTTGTTACTATATCAATTTCTCTTCAAACCTGTTAAACAGCTTCTTACTTCAAAAACCTTTTGGGTCATAGAGATTAAAATCTCAGCACTTTAGCAGTACAGTAGGTCCTTTATATCAAGACTCAGAATTGTTTGGAAAGCCAGTCTTTCCTGTCAACACTCTCTCTCTTACCATAACACACCAAGTACACCCAGTAATGATAAATATCATCGTTTACCATGCACTTTCTATAAAAGATTTATTCATTATACAAACTTATGCAGCAGGTAGTGTTCTAAAACATTTAAGAAATAACAACTCAATTAATGGCCATAACCTTCCTATGAGATAGGTGCTGTATTACTATCCTGATTTTACAGATGAGCAACCCCAAGAACAACTCCCCCTCACACAGCTAGTAGGAATGGAAAACTGTTTGCCGATTTCTCAGAATATCAAACATAAAGTCACCATATGATCCAGTAATTTCATTCCTAGGTATACACCCATTTAAAAAAAAAAAAAAACATATTCCACCCAAAAACTTGAAAATTGTATATGAATGTTCACACCATTTCACCATAAATTTGCCATAACTGCCTGAAGGAGAAACAATACCAAATCTCTATCAGCAGACAAACAGGTAAATCAGATGTGGTACACAGATATTATGGAACATTATTTGCCCATATAAAGGACTAAACTACTGATTCAGGTACAACATGGATGAGTTTGAAAAATATTATACTAAGTGAATGAAGTGCCAGTCAAAAAGATCATAAATTAAATGATTCTTTTTATAACAAATGTCCAGAAAAATAAAATCTATAAACAAAAAGTAAACTAGTTGTTGCCTATGGGTGATAAATGAGGAAATGGGAGCTACCGGGGCACAAGTTTTCTTTAAGGAGTGACGAAAATGTTCTGGAATTAGACAATGACGGCTGCATAATCTTGTGAAAATATGAAAACTACTGAAATTATACACTAAACTAGTAGATGATACGGTATGTGAATTATCTCGGTGTTATTACAAAAAGAAAAACAGATACAAAAGCTACATGCTGAAACCATAAAACATGATTGAAATTTCAAGAGATCTAAATACATGAAGATGTATAGTCTTCATGAATCAAAAGACTCAGTATCAAGATGTTGACTTGCCATGGTTTAATCTATAGATTTTATGCAGTTCTATTCAAAGTTCCAGCAGGCTCCCCTAGAAACTGACAGGCTGATTCCAAAATTTATAGGGATCTATAAGATTAAAATGGCAAAAAGGGGGCTGGGGATTTACTCAGTGGTGCAGAGCCTGCCTGAGTTCGCGTCCCAGTGCCACACCCCCCTGCCAAAAAAGAAGGTAAAGAACAACAACAACTTGACAAAACCCAGTAAAGTTGCAGTATTTAAGTGTCTGGCTTTAAGAATAGTAATTAAGATATATCACACTGACCTAAAGAAAGATACAGATTAATGGAACAGAACACACAGCTCAAGAAAAGTCCATGAATAAATTGACAATTCATTTTCAATAAAAGCACCAACCAACATGATTAAATGGTAAAAGGATGGTCTTTCAACAATGTTAGAATAACTGGATACAGGTGGTGGGGTATAACTCAATAGTACAGCCCTCACCTAACATGCATATGTCTCCTAGGATTGATCCCTAACACTGCAAACAAAACAAGAAATCAACTCTATCTTACATTAACCACAAAAATTAACTTGAAATCAATCCTAGACCTAAATAGAAAAGCTAAAACTACAAAACTTGGAAAGCACAAGAAAATCTTCAAATCTGGGGTGAAGCAAAGATTTCCTAGACAAGATTAAAAAAAAGCATTAATCACACAAGAAAGTACCAGTTAACCAGACTTCATCAAAATTAAAAGCTTCTGTTCCTTGAAAGATACTATGAATAGAGAAGTGAAAATGCAAGCCATTCACAGGAAGAAAATATTTACAATAAATACTATCTGCCAAAGGTCTTATATCCAAAGTTCATTTCAAAAGTCTCAGACCTCAGTAACAAGACAAACATTCAATTTTAAATGGATAATTTGAATAGATATTTCACAAAAGAAAACATGGAAATGATTTATAATTTTGGGAAAAGATGCTCAACATCACTAGCCATTGGGAAAATGCTACCTCCTCATTAACATAGCTAAAATAAAAGACTGGCAATACCAGAGGGCTTGTGAACAAGTTCAAAGACTCATGCACTGCAGAGAGGAGTGTACCAATTCACTAAAACACTGTCCGGCAATGTTGAGTAAGGCTTAACATACATTTACCACCTGATTTAGCAATTCTACTCCTAGTCATTTAACCAAAAGAAATGAAGATTTATACATGAACTTTAAAGAAGTTTTATTAAAGAGACAAAAAAAAAAACAAAACAATCCATCTGTCCTGTACCTGATAAATGGATAAACTGTGACCTATTTTTATATAAACCAGTATTACCCAGTTATAAAAAAAGACAAAACTTCTGGTACAAATGAAAAAAATTTAAAAACATCTGACTCAGTGAAAGAAGCCAGCTCTAAAAGATACATTTTTTTTTTAATGATTCCATTTACATTAAGTTCCAGAAACACAAAACTAATCTGTAATGCTAAAACTCAGATGAATGACTGCTTAGAATGGTGGGTAGTATGAAACTGACCGAGAAGAGGCATTAGAAAGTTTATGAGTTGATGAAATCATTGGGAATGTTGCTTTTCTTTTTGTTTCTGTTTTGGAGACAGGGTCTCCCTATGTAGCTCAGGCTGGTTTTGAACTCACTATATAGTCCAGGCTGGTCTCAAACTCAGGGTGATCCTTCTACCTCAGCCTCCCAAGTGCTGGGATTACAGGGATACTCCACCATGCTCAGCTTGCTCTGTGTCTTAAACATTTGAGGGTGGTGACACAATTACACATCTTTGTCAAAAGTTGTTGAACTGTATATTTGCAATGGGTTCACTTTGCTGTACACAGATTATTCTTCAATACAACCAATTAAAAAGAAAAAAATGTCTTTGTGAGGAAGCCAAATATAGTATAACAATAGCAACTTTAATAAAACAGGGTGGATCAAGAGAAAGATAAAAGCCAAAGAGTGGAAAAAGTCAGAAAAATAGTATCTGCACACAATATTTTAAAAAAGAAGACTGTGGATCAGTTTTTTTTTTTCCCTACAGGGACGTTTCAGTAATTTAAAAGGAAATTATCAGGTGACACCAGGGCACTAAGGTGCATTAGTTAATTTCATATGCTCACCAGGTTTTGAAACCTCAGAAAACACTCATTTTCTAAGGTGACTATTGACATCTCTATACCATTATGAAAATTGTTTAGCAGGAGAGACAGGCAGACCATGGAGCACTGTTTCCTATTCATTGCCCTGGCATGAAACATTTCATAGACCAATACTATCAATCCCAAATGATTTTGGAAGAAATTTTGATAAAAAGTGAAGCCAAAAATGAACTCCTTTCTGATAATACCAGGCACAGTGGCCCATGACTGTAATGCCAATACCCTGAAAGGATAAGATAGGAGGATTCCTAGTTCAAGCTCAGCCTGAACTTAGTGAGAGCCTGTCTGAAAATTAAAAAAAAAGAAAAAATTAAAGGGCTGGGAGGTAGCTCACTATAAAAGCAAAAAAGAAAAGAAGAAGAGGAAGAAGAAAAAAAAGACCTATGGGAACATGCATGATCAGATAACACTCACCTCTTCCACAAGAGACCAGTACTTGCTGTTACTGCAGATGCTCCCAAGAAAGCCACCACCATCAGTCTTCGCCTGGTCTGGGCTGGCTGTGATGCTCCATGGTACCATCGAGAACCCACAGCCAGTTCAGCCAATGCAGAAAGTGAGTTAAGACGAAACATCCTATGGACAAAAAGGAGAAACATGTCACTCCTAGCTCGTGGCTGTGTGGCAGTGATGATGATATCAACATCACCAATAAACACTAAGTAATATGGCGGCACTATTCCAAACACTTTGCATGCATTATCCTGTTTAATCCTCAGAACACTCTATGGAAATGTACTGCTATATGTCAAAGAAAAATTACAAAACAGAAACCACATGACAATTTCAACAGGCAAGTTTAATATAAAATATTACTAATTACTAACCGGAGATTAACTACTCAGGAGTAGGGATAGCAGATAGAAGCAGTAGCCCCTACTCCTAGGGCTGACATGGCGCACCAAGAAAGAACCATGCCTGTAAAATGGTCACTCTTACCAGGGCTCAGACCTAGATCTTGTGACGAGGACACAATCATGGCAGTTAGAGAGATTTACACCAGAATAATTCACTGGGAAGTCACTCTCTGTGACACTGGATCAAGTTATCTATTGGGAGAATTCATGCCAACAGAATTTATTGGGAATGCAGGCTTTGGGGTACCAAAAAAAGCCACCATGGGGAGATGCCACAGTAGTTAATTCCTTGGGAAACTGCAGTGGGAAGGCTGCTGCTAAAACTCTCTAGGGGTTGAGAGTCACTGACTGTCCCACTAATCCTTGCCTGCCAAAGGGGCAAAAGCAGCAATAAGCACACAAGACAAAGCCCTTCCTCCTCCACTGTCCCTCTATACCTACACTAACAAAATGGAACAATAACTAGCAATGGGCAAATTTCCAGAATCACAAACAGATCAGTGAAAGCTTTAGAGATGAAAAGCAACGGTTTGATAAGCAGAACCTTCATTTTATAGACGCAAATCATGGCTTACTCAGAACTCTGCAGCTTTGGAAATGGTAGATCCAGAATTTAAACCTGGAATGGATTGACTTCAAAATCCAGGTTTTTATGTAGAAGACTTGCTAGTTACTTTTTTAACCAGAAGAGTTTTCTAAGGGAATCTACCTTATAAAGCTGACATTGCTTTTGCTAAAGTAGTAACTTAAGGCTTTTTGATTTTTATGATACTAAAGATTGAACCCAAAGTCTTACACTAAGCCCTTTTCTGATTTTATGGGGGAAAAAAAGGTCACAACCAAATATAAGATATTAACAATAGTTACTACACTGTGTATTGTTACCTTCAAAGTTGCTAGTCAGTACATGACATAAACCAAAAAGTCTCACAAAAAAAGAAACATAATAACATAAACTTTCTTTTCAATGAGCTAAGATAAACTAGTAGTATAAACTAAACAAATCAGCACATATATTAAAGTTTATTCTATTCATATCTACTTGAAAACAGAATATGTAATTTGGGGAAGTATTTGAACTTCTCCCTACTTCCTATAAGTGCCTCTCTTCTATTCAGCACTCCTTCTATAGTATACAGTATTGTGCCTCTCATACAAGAGAAATCATGCAATAGTTGAGCTTTTATGCCTGACTTACTTCATTTAACATTATGTTCTCAAGTTGCATCCATTTTCCTTAAATATGAGGTAATGTCTCAACTATATCTTTATGACATGTACTCCACTGTATATAATCACCGTTTTTCTTTATACTTTCATTTGTTGATGGACAGATATATAATTTGCAGGATTTTTTATAAATTGTGCTGCTATAAACATGGTCATGATGATTTTAACTCTTTTGGAAAGATATCTAGAAGGCAGACAGTTGGGTCAACCTCCACTCCTTTTCAAGTAATTTGTTGAGGTAGGGTCTCTGTAAGTTGCTCAGTTGCCTTGGTGGGGCTTGCACTGGGCAATCCTCCTGCCTCAGCCTTCCATAATGCTGGTATTACAGACACATATGTCACCATGCCAAGCAGTAATTTAAGATTTAATTAAATCTTTCTCATTCCCAATCCCTTGGAAGCCATTCTGCCCACCTGATTCTTATATACCATACTTAAAACCTAACAAAGAAAAAATTCCTTTAATGTTTTGTTTTACATCAGAAAAATCTGGGACCTTTTTTTTTTTTCTTTTTTGGAGGATGACACCAAAACTGAAGGAAGTCTCTGCCCCTGTCAAAGCCAAAAGCTTTAAAGACCAAGAAAAGCCATGCTCACAGGCCTACCCAATTACAAAGAGAAGATCTATACATCATCTACCTCTGGTAGCTCCAGAATCATCCCAAATGTCCACAGAACTGTACCCCCAAAACAAACAAGCTTGACCCCTATGCTATCATCCAATTTCCCCTGAATGCTGAGTCTCCCATGTGGAAGACACAAAACAACACACTTGCTCAGCGTGAATGTCAAGGCCAACAAGCTCCCAATCAAACCAGCTGTCAGGAAGCTCTGACATTGACATGGCTAAGGTCAATACCCTGATTAGGCTTGATGGTGTATGTTCGACTGGCTCCTAATTATGAAGCTCTGGATGTTGCCAAATCATCCAAGCTGAATGTAACTGGGCTTTTTTTTTTTTTTTTTTTTTTTTTTTTTTTTTTTTTTTTTTTTTTTTTTTTTTTTTTTTTTTTTTTTTTTTTTTTGTGACAGGGTCTCACTATGTAGCTCAGGCTGGCCTTGAACTCACTATGTAGCCCAGACTATCCTGGAACTCAGGATCTTCCTACCTCACTTCTTGAGTGCAGTGATTACAGGTGTGTACCACATCCAGCTACCAAGATGGCTGATTCTAAACATACATTTTTTTTCCACCATAAAAAACCTGTATTGGTTCATTTTGTTGTTCAATAATCATTCACTCTTCTATCCCTCATCCTACAGGCAAAGACTACTACTGGGGACCAGGCCATGTGATAGATCAGGAGGGGCCTGACTACATGAATCAAGCTTCCCACCTGCTGTCCCAAGGTTGGTGTCATCTTGCCTCACAAACAGGTACCTACACACACACACACACAGAGAAGCCTGCATACCCTCTGGCTATGGGCAAAATGCTGGTAACTCAGCATTCCCAAAGCAAGATAGCATCTGCTGAAACAGTTGTCAAAATTCAGGCATCCAGGTATACAGAAAATCAGCCTAAGCAATTTTTTTTTTTTTTTGGTGGCACCAGGGATTGAACTCACAATCTCGTGCCTACCAGGTAGGCACTTAAGCTGCTGAGCCACGCTCCCAGCCCTAGTTTTTTGAGACAGGGTTGCATTACGCAGTTTAGGACAGCCTTTCACTCATGTTGTAGCCCAAGCTGGCCTCAAACTCACAACTCTCCACCTACCTCAGCCTCCGGGGATTAAAGGCGTGCACCACCATGCCCAGCAGACTATGCTTCTTGCTTGCTAATAAAAGTAGATGAGCCGTGAGACATGCGTTTGTCCACTAGAGGCAACTTCCTCCCGGTCCCCTTGTACCTTAATTTTTGTCTTTTGTCTTTCTTCATTCCCTCACGTATCCTGGGTCTGACCACACACCACAACCACCACCACCACCACCCCATCCCCACAGACTACTTTCTCACTTTTGATTTTTAGTGTATGTTTTGCCACGTGCTTTGCTTTGACCAATGAATGGAACATGGCATGAAGTACTGTTAGGCGGTGTGATGTTCACATTCTTGTACTCCTAAGAGATGATCATGTGGCAAGAAGAACTTGATCCTTCAACCTGGATTCCAAGAGATCTCAGGCTGCAACAGACCACTATCAAGCCCAGCAGGGCCAGTGAGTGAAGATGGCCTGCAGAATCAAGTGAGAAATAACACTTGGTATCATAAGCCACAGAGACGTAGGGGTTGTTTGCTGCCACAGCAAAAGCTGACTAATTCATCTAAGAGAATTACTGGAAAACTGTTGCTCAAAAAAAATTTTTTTAGTGCTTCCTCCATTACATCTTTGACGGTGGGGCCGGCTGGAAGGCAGTGAGTTCTCACTCTGTGCCCTTTCATTACATCCCAGATGTCGGGGCCACTGGATGAATGTAAGACTGATGGGAACCCCAAAACCAAGGACAACAGCCAGACGCACAGACGCACACACCTGCACACCCCTTTGGAGGGCGAAGTAATCAATGTGGCCGGCAACATGGAAGTGTCTGAAGCATCAGCAAGGAGACAGCAGTTGGACTCTGGAGAACTCCACTGACAGAAGACCAGTCCCAGCCCCTGCATCCAGAGGCCAAGATCGGCTCCATAGCCAGCACATCTCTGGGATGTAACATGGACATTATCATGGAACTGTAAACACCAGAGGTATTTTACAACTTTTATTCTCCCTTGTTTGTCCAACTGGCGATCCTTTACTTGTCTGGTTGGATGTCCTTTTGTTTTGCTTTGTAGTCTTTGTTTATTGTTGTATTTGAGGTTATTTTTTTTTTTTCTTATCCCTCTTCTCAGGTCTCCTTTTTCTTTCTTTCTTCTCTATTTTTTTCCTTCTTTTTCATTCTCATTCTCTTGTTTTCACCATTTTGGTTTTTTACTTTTCTTTTTTGTTTTCTTCTATTGATCCTCTTTTTCTTTTTCCTCAACTACTTCTTGAATTTAAACTTTCAAGTGAGTGTCCCTGCCCTTTCTAATTATTCCCTCACATTCTATTTCATTTCTGCCCTCCTGTGTCCTCTAGTTTTCCAAAACTCAAAGGATCATCCTTTGATCTCCAATTTTGACTCTACTATATCTGACCTCATTCATCACTTTAGCCTGTCCCCTACCCATTGTAACCCCTCCCAACACCCCAAAGAAGGGTAAAATCATTCCACTAAGGGGAAAGCCACTGGATACAACTGCATGGTATATGTCTGATTTTGTTATATAACCATGGCGTTTGCTCCTATGGATGTAGGAAGCAGGTTAATGGTTACCATAGTTAGTCAATAGTTAAGCTGTACTTAAAAATTATCATTATTACCAACTGTACTATTTTAGCCAGGATGTCATATATACTATAAACAGCTTTTCTCCTATGTATAACACTGTGACTGTATGGGTTCATAGTCAGTTCTACAGCCCAGTACCAATGGATTGGGAGCTAAACCAAATAGCAACTTTGCATCCTTTACAAATTAGGAGTAGGGGATATAGCTCAGTGGCACAAGTGCCTGTCTGGCCAGTACAAGGTCCTGAGTTCAATTCCAAGTACCGAAAAATAAACAAATAAACAAATTAGGAAGGTAGGTTCTTGAGACAGCTAAAAGGAACCAACTATATCTAGAAGACATCCCTGAAGAACAGACCTCTTCCCTCCTTGAGGGAAGCCACAATACTAGAAATAAAGCTAAATTTCAATAGAAATTGGCATGTGTCAACATAGAAAACAAAATAAAAGAAAAAAGAGAAAATAGAAAATGACAAACACAGAAGCAAAATGTAGCCCCAGATCCTCAGTCTACCCAGGACAAGCCCAGAACTCAATGAGACCAATGAAATTGGAAGTCAAACACTGGAACTTTCTGAAATGATAACAGAAGTGAAAAAACAAGTGGAAAAGGGAGCCAGGCATGGTGGCACACACCTGTAATCCCAGCACTCGGTAGGCTGAGGCAGGAGGATTGTTGCAAGTTCAAGACCAGCCTGGGCTACAAAATGAGCTTAAGGTCAGCCTGAACTGCATAGTGAGATGCTGTCTCAAAAAGACAAAAAACAAAAACAAAAACAAAAAAACCACCCAAGTGGAAAAGGTTACAGAGAAAATAATCTCTCAGGTGTAAAAAGAAATGATGCTTAAAGTCAAAGATATTAGGGTTGCTGCAGGGGACAGAGTCCTCAAACCTTTAGAATACATCTTCATACCCCACTAGGGCTGTTCCTGATAGTGTGCCTTGGAAAACAAATTCAAAGGCAATTGCTCTATCTCATCCCAGAGTGGCTGCTGAGCTCCCAACTGTGAGGCATTCAAGAATCACTGATTCAGTAATTATTTAGCCCCTTACTGTGTGCTGGGGACTGTGCTGAGCCAGGCAGCAGGAACAAAGCGAATGCTTATATGGACTTCCTTTCTTGTGAGGGTAGACAATTGATGAATAAGTAGTCAAATACATTTACAAAATAATAATTATGAAGAAAGTAAAGAATGCAGGGTCAAAGCGACCATTTTAAATTTCGAAAAACGTGAACATGTCACCTGCTAAAAACCTTGTAATTTAAAAGAAAATTCAATAAGGTTTTGTGATAGTGATTTGAAAAAAAAAATCAAAGATAATAGAGAAGACACAAATAAAAACAATAGATGAGCTTAGAAAAATAATGAAAACAAAACAAAAAAGCCCAACATAGGAAAGAAACAAAAACCATGAAACAGATCCAAACAGAAATCTGACAGATTAAAACTTCTATTGAAAGTATCTACAACAGACTGAACAAAGGAGAGGATAGAATTTCAGATCTTGAAGACAGAATTGCAGCAAGTGAGCATGAAAAGAAAAATATCTTAAAAACAGCAAGAGATCATGAGAAATCAATCCAACAGTTACAAGACGAAGTAAAGAAGAATAACATAAGATTGATTGGGGTCAATGAGAATCTGGAGGCAGCACAAATGCCATTAAAAAACTCTTCTCAGAAATAATGGCAGAAAACTTCCCTAGCATGGATAAAGCATTTGATATACAAATAAATGAAGCATATAGAACTCCAAATGGCCAAAACCAAAATAAAACTACACTGAGACACATAATAATCAAGATTCCAGAAATACAGTCCAAGAATAGACTATTAAAAGCTGTTAGGGAAAAGAAACAGGGCACCTATAAAGGAAAGCCCATCAGAATCATGGCAGAGTTCTCAACACAAATCTTCAAGTCAAGAGCTAGGAGTAAAGTACTCCAAATCCTGAAAGAAAACAACTTTTAACCCAGATTGATGTACCTGCAAAACTATCTTTCAAAATTAATGGAGAAATAAGATACTTCCATGACAAAGAACTGAAGAAATCTATGACCACCAAACCAACCCTACAAAGAGTACTGAAAAATATTTTAGACTGAGATAAAAATGACCACAATTCCAAGAACAACAGAAAGAAACCACCAGGCAAGACGAACAATTAAACAGAGGGGAAAAGCAGGTAACCAACAGCAGGAAAATATGACAAAGACAAGCCAATACATATCAGTTATAACCATCAATGTAAATGGCCTCAGTTCACCAATCGAAAGAAACAGACTGGCAGAATGCATCAAGAAACAAGATCCAACAATATGCTATATACAAGAAACACATTTAACTCAAAAAGAAATTCACAGACTGTAAGTGAAAGGATGGAAAACAATCTTCCATGCAACAGAAACACAGGAAAAAAAAAAGCAGCGATGGCTATTCTGTTTGTAGACAATGTGAATGTCAAACCAAGAATGATAAAGAGATAAAGAAAGCCACTACATACTTTTTAGGGGAAAAATTCAAGAGTAAGAAGAGATAACAATCAAATATGTATGCATCTAATACAGGAGCACCCAACTACATAAGACAATTATTAATAGACACAAAAAATCAAATAAACAATAATACGATTGTAACAGGAGACCTCAACACCCTACTATCACAAAGAAACAGATCAGCTAATGAGTGAAGAAATATCAGAACTGAACTAAACCTGTGAACAAATGGACTTAGTGGACGTTTTCAGAGTATTCCACCTAACATCATCAGAATACATGCTCTTCTCAGCTGCGCATGGGACATTCTCTAAAATAGACTATATACTAAGCTAACAGAATATGCTTAAGTAAATGCAAAGGAACTGAAATTATTCCATGCATATTATTTGACCACAGTGTAATGAAATTGGAAATTAATAGCAACAAAATGCAAAAACTCCATAAACACATGGAAATTAAATAACACCCTCCTAAACAACCAATGAGTCACAGATGAAATAAAGGAAGAAATTAAACAATATCTACAACTAAACGAGAATGCTGATACAACATACTGGAACTTGTGGGATGCAATGAAAGCAGTCCTAAGAGAAAAATTTATAGTGGTGAATTCTCATATCAGGAAAACAGAACAAATAAACAACCTAATGTTATACCTCAAGCTTCCAGAAAAAAAGAAGAGCAAGACAAACCCAAAACCACACAAGGGAGAAAATTACAAAGATTAGAGAAGAAATCAATGTAATAGAGACAAGAAAACAATACAAAGAATCAGTGAATCGAAGAGTTGGTTCTTTGAAAGAATAAACAAAATCGATAAACCCTTAGTCAACCTTATAAAAAAAAAGGAAAAAAAAGACTCAAATCCATGCACTGAGGAATGAAAAGGGTGAAATCCCTACAGATCCTGTGTAAATTCAGATCATCAGTACCTACTTCAAAAAACCTTACTTTCACAGGATGGAAAACACAGAAGAAATCAGCAGATTCCTAGATACACATGCATTGCCAAAGCTGAAACAAAAGGAAATAAAAATTCTAGATAATCCAGTATCAGTAAATGAGATTGAAAATGTAACTAAAAATTTACCCAGGTCCTGATGGATTCACTGCTGAATTTTACAAGATATTTAGAGAAGATTTAGCTCCAATACTCCTCAAACTTTTTAATGAAATTGAAAGGGAAGCAATCCTCCCTAATACATTCCTGGAGGCAAATATTATCCTGATACCAAAACCAGAGAAAGACCCAACCAAAAAAGAGAACTACAGGCCAATCTCCCTAACGAACACAGATGCAAAAATCCTCAATAAGATACTAGCTAACAGAATGCAGCGAATCATCAAGAAGATTATACACCATGACCAAGTGGAATTCAACCCAGGCACACAGGAATGGCTCTGTATATGTAGATCAACAAATGTGATATATCATATTAACAGAGCCAAAGACAAAAATCACATGATTATCTCAACAGATGAATAAAAAGCTTTTGACAAAGTCCAACACTCATTTATTATAAAAACCCTACAGAAAATCAGAATAGAGGGTCTTTACCTCAATCTGATAAAAGCTACGTATGACAAACCAACAGCCAACATCATGGACAAAAACTGGACAAAATGGACAAATGGACAAAACTGAAAGCTTTTACTCTAAAATCAAAAACAAGACAAGGATGTCCACTATCATCATTCCTATTCAATATAGTTCTGGAAACATTAGCCAGAGCAATGAGACAAAAGAGAAAAATGGAATAGGGTAGGAAACTGGACAAAATGGCCAAATGGAAAAAAACTGAAGACTTCCATTCTAAAATCAGGAACAAGACAAGGATGTCCACTATCATTAGTCCTATTCAATACAGTTCTGGAAACATTAGCTGGAGCAAACAGATCAAATAGAAAAATAAAAGGAATAAGAATAGAGAAGAAAGAAGTTAAACTATCAGTATTCACAGATGATATGATACTCTACAGAGAAGATCCCAAAAAATCCACCAAAAGACTCCTAGAGTTAATAATCAAATTTAGTATTGTAGCTGGATACAAAGTCAATACTCAATCAATAGCATTCCTGTACACAAACAAGAAACTCAGTAAGAGAGAAATTAGAGAAACGACACTCTTCAGAATAGCCTCCAAAAAAAACCAAAGGAAATAAAGGATTTATATATTGAAAATTACATTGCTTTGAAAAAGGAGGTTTAAGAGTATATCAGAAAATGAAAAGATATCCCTTGCTCATAGAAAGAACCAACATTGAAAAATGGTCATACTCCCAAAATTGTTACACAGATTTAATGCAATCCCAATCAAAATATTATTAACATTCCTCACAGAACTGGAGAAAACATTCCTAAAATTCATCTGAAAAACAGAAGAGACCTAGAATAGCAAAGGTAATCCCGGGTGACAAAGGCAAGGCAGGAGGCATCACGATCCCTGACTTGAAATTATACTACAAAGCTGCTGTGTTAAAATCAGCATCATACCAACAACAACAACAAAAAAAAATAATAATAAATAAATAAATAAATAAATAAAAAGAAAAGAAAAAGAAAAAGAAAAAAAGAAAAAAGAAAACCCCACAACTAGATCAGATCCTAGGACCAGTGAAACAAATCAGAAGATACTGACACAACTCCAAACACACTCAGTCACCTTATCTTTGAAAAAGGAGTCAAACATGTTCACTGGAAGAAAGCCTCTTCAATAAATGGTGCTGAAAACACTAGCTCTCTACATGCCGACGACTAAAACTAGACCCACATCTATCACCATGCACTAAACTAAAATCAAAATGGATCAAAGATCTAAATATTAAAACAGAAACACTAAATCTACTGAAAGAGAAAGCAGGTAAAAATTTTGAAGACATGGAGTAGGCCGAGACTTCATGATAGCATGGGAAACACTTAAAAGAATCAACCACAGGGATCTCATCTTACTAAAAAGCTTTTGCACATCAAAAGAAATCACCAACCAGTGTGAAAAGACAACCCATAGAGTGGGAAAAATTTTTAGCTAACTGTTCCTCAGGCAAAGGACTTCTATCTAGAACATATAAAGAACTGAAAAAAATCAAACCTCCCAAATTCAAAGACCCAATTCAAAAATGGGCAGCTAACATGAATATACATATATATTTTCTTTTCAGATAAAGAAATACAAATGGCAAATATATGAAAAAATGTTTGACATAATTGGTCATCCAAGAGATACAAATAAAACAACACTGAGCTTCCATCTCATCCCAGTAACAATGGCTATCATTCAGAAATCAAACAATAACAAATGCTGGAGGGGTTGTGGGAAAAAAGGAACCCTTCTTCACTGTTGGTGGGAGCACAGACTGGTGCAACCACTATGGAAATCAGTGTGGAGATTCCTCAAAAAACTAGGATTAGAGGCCCTATTTGAAATAGTTATTTCAAAACCTCTGTGCATTTTCCCAGAAAAATTTAAAACATCATACCACAGCAATATATGTGCACTGATGTTTATAGTAGCACAATTTGTAACTGTTAAATCTTGGAAACAACCCAAATGCCCATTAACCAAAGAATGGATAAAAAACATGTGGTAGGGCCAGGGATATACCTCAGTAGCATAAACGACTGCCTGGCAAGCGTAAGGTCATGAGTTCAATTATTGGTACCAAAAAAAAAAAAAGATGTGGGCAACCCACCAGGGGAACACCCAGCCAGCCTCGCAGGACACAGAGATACTAAGCCCAGCCCAGTCCATGACCCCAGAGCTGGTCATCAGGGACTGGCCAACGTAGCTGCAGGGCCTTGGAGAGCTTGGGCTCTGCCCATCTGAGCACAGGGCGCACACGAGCTCCATTGTTCAGTGGAGCGGCCAGCACAGCGGGTCCTAGAGGTTGTGGGTCCACCCAGCCAGGAGCAAGGCCCCGGCACTGTAGGCCTGGGACTTCCCCAGGTTTGCCTGGCACTCCAGAGGCTCAGAACTCCTTGCAGCCAGACTCAGGGTCCAGGTGGCACCACACTCCAGGGTACACTCCACCTAGCTGCCTGGGTCCAGGAGATCTCGGCCCCCATCCAGTAAGGTGGAGGCTTCAGCAGCACACCCCAGGAGTGTGCCCTCACTAGCTGCGCAGAGGATCCAGCTCTACCCGGTCCTGTGACTCAGCAGAACTCACCAGGGGAACGTCCAGTCAACCTTGCAGGACACAGAGCCACACAGGTCTCAGAAGAAAATGACAAAACGGAAGACCAAGAGGCAGTCTCAATCCCCCAGTACACTGAGAACAAAGCCAAGGGACACTGAAATCGAAGACACTAGGAGTCACACAACTGAACTTTCTGAAATGATAGCAAATGCAGTAAAGAAACAGCTCGATGAAGCTATAGAGAAACTCAAATCAGAAATAATCTCTCAGCTAAAAAAGGAAATGACAATCATTATTAAAGAAATATTGTGTGTATCTAAAGAAGACCAAGATAAAAAAATAGAAGAACTTAAGAAAATGATCGAAACTTTGAATGAACAATGTAAGACACAAACAGAATGCATGAAACAGATTCAAAGGGAAATACAGGAAATGAAAAATTCCATGGAAAGTTTGAAAAACCACTTGAATGAAGCTGAACATAGAATCTCAGATCTTGAAGACAGCATGGGAGCTCATGGCCACGAAAGAAAACATCTCTTAAAAATAGTAAGGAAGAAACAACAATTCAACAGCTGCAAGACGATGCCAAGAGAAATAACCTAAGATTAATAGGCATAAACAAAAAAACAGGGGTCAATACTAATGACCTGTGAAGACTATTCACAGAAATGACAGCAGAAAACTTTCCAAACATGGGAAGAGAATCTGAAATACAGGTAACTGAGGCAGACAGAACCCTAATTAACCATAACCAAAATAAATCTTCACCCAGACATATAATAATAAGGGTATCAGAAATACAGCACAAGAACAGAATGCTACAAGCTGTCAGAGAAAAGAAACAGATCACCTATGAAGGAAAGCCTATCAGAATCACAGCAGACTTCTCAACACAAACCTTTAAGTTAAGAAGAGCTTTGAGTGAAGTATTTCAAAACCTGAAACAAAACAACTTTCAAACCAAATTGATGTACCCTGCAAAACTATCCTTAAAAATTGATGGAGCAATAAGATATCTTCATGACAAAAAACAACTGAAGAAATTTATGGCCACCAAATCAACACTACAAAGAGTACTGAAAGACACTCTAGAAAGAGACAAAGATAGCTACAGTATTAAGAACAACGACAAAAAGAAACCACTAAGCAGGGCAAATAATTAAACAGAAAATGTAGAAAAGCAACAACAGAAAGATATCATGACAGGGATAAGCCAGTGCATATCAGTTTTATCAATCAATGTAAATGGTCTCAACTCACCAATAAAAAGAAACAGACTAGCAGAGTGGGTTAAGAAACAAAACAAAACAATATGCTGTGTACAAGAAACACATTTCATTCAAAAGGAAATTCACTGAGGTAGGCGGAGCGTTGTGAGTTCGAGGCCGGCTTGAGCTACAACGCAAGTGCAAGGCCGGCCTGAGCTACATAGTGCGACCCTGCCTCAAAAAACCAGGGCCAGGAGTTTGGCTCAGCAGCTTAAGCACCTGTCTGGCAGGCGCAAGGCTGTGAGTTCGATCCCTGGTGCCGCAAAAAAAAAAAAAAAAAAAAAAAAAAAAAAAAAAAAAAA